>VDFB02206961.1:173027-252716 GCA_007258455.2 Sequoia sempervirens | reverse complement strand
GCAACTTAATCTTGATTCTTCCCTTTCCAACAATCTGATGGGGTTTGTTATCTCCTAAATAAACCAGCCCAAAATCCCCTTGGACATAATCAAGAAAATAACTTCTATGGGGGTAGCATAAAATGAAGCCCTTGAATCTAATACCCAAGAATCATCAGCATTATCAAGGGAAAGAATCAAAGCATCCTCATCAGATTTATTACTTACCACATTTGCCTCTTTACTTCCTTCCTTTTTGTCTCCTTTATTTTTCTGAGACCAGCAATCTTTCTTCAAATGACCCGGCTTACCACAGTACCGGCAATCCTTCTTGTCTCTAGATTGGGACTTTCTATCCTTTGATTTTCCTCATGACTTCCCATGATTTTTGGAATTGTTTCCTCTCTCCTTTGTTCTACCCCTACTTTCTGCATTCAAAACACTGCCTGATGTGGATGTTCCACCTGAGCTTTTCCTATGAATTTCCTCACTCAAAATAACACCAACAACATCATCAAATTTCAATGTATTCAAACCAGAAACAGAATTGCTAATAGCCATTACCAAGCTATTCCAGCTTTCAGGCAAAGAACATAGAATCAAAAGAGCCCTAACTTCTTCATAAAAGTTTACTTTTACAGAAGTTAATTGACTGGTAACCATATTAAACTCATTCAAATGATCAGTAATTGACCCACCTTCTACCATTTTCATATTAAACAAATGCTTCATAAGAAATACCTTATTCGAAGCGGAAGGCTTTTCATATAACTTTGCCAGGGTTTCCATCAACTCTTGGGTTGTCTTTGCTGTTGTAATATTGAACGCCACCGATTGTGCTAGGCATAGATGAATACTGCCAAGAGCCTTTCTATCCAAGATCTCCTAGTCCTCATCTGACATTGTTGCAGGTTTCTTGGCTTTCCCTTCCAATGGCCGCCATAAATCCTTCTGATAGAGATAGTCCTCCATCTGCATCTTCCATAACTGATAGTTCTGCCCATTAAACTTCTCAACCTTCTTACCCCTCATCCGCCATTACTCCCACTCCAACCATGAGACTCCCCCACTGCGAGACCTTCCTGTACAGACGATAATCGAAACACAACCTACTTTGATACCACTTGTTAGTGTTAGAAATGGCAGATATCTAACAATTAAATACATATCTATATAATAAATAGAGAAACTAACACACACACAAAATAAATCATAACACAAAGAATTTAACGTGGTTCACCCATTCTGGGCTACATCCACCAAACCGCAGCTATCCAATACTTTTATTATCTAGTGTAAAACCTATTAAAATCTTGTGAATAATCACATTTTTCATCATACAAAATACCCATCCCAACCCCTTTTTAACAAGCTTAGAAGTTTCCTGCATTTAGGGTTCTACAAAATCGGATTTTCCTTTTTCATTGATTTTTCCCTTTTTCAGTGATCACGCGAAAAAGTAGGAAGAAAATTTTTCTCAGGGCTGCAGCCCTAGAACCCCCGCCCGGGGCCTGGCCCAGCCCCGGACCCCAGCAAGGATAGGGGCTGGGGTGTACAGTATACCATGGGCTATATAGTATAGCATGATCAGTCACCACATCCCAACACAGGCAACATAGGATTGTTGAAATACTACAAGTTTGTAGGAACCTCTATCAAAATCACCAACCAATAAACTTTGTTGGCAACATCATCCAAGTGGCTAATCGAAGCTACTATAAATGTGTTAAAAATGTTTCCCAAGAAAAATATATATGCAAAGTAGCACAGGGAGAGTTTTAAAAGTATTACTTATGCATTGAATTCATAATATTTTAAGCCTAAAATATAGATGCACAAAAAAAACAAGATTTCTATATAGACAAAATAACAACATTTCATTTGCATACTAGCTAAAAAGAAACTATCTAATATAGATAAAATTTCAGTGAAACTTGACATAGATAGAAGAGGATCCCTCCGACATACCCATACTGTGAGACGAGCACCTCTCGCATGACCCTTTGAAACTTGGTTGAAAGAGACGTTAGAGACGGGAAAATCCAAATAAGTTAATGTAGTTCACCTTCTGCTGACTCCAAAATTCGCGTCTCAGGCATAAAATGCTGCTAATGTTCTTGTTCCCTGTATGCTTGCATTCATTCTCTTTTATGTAGTTCCTCCTATCTAAAAATTGCAAATGATCTATCAATTTTTCCTCAACAACTAACCAACCAAACAAACAAATCTGAATCAAGAATTTTTTTGAGAATTTGGTTTTGGTTTTGGCTTGGCTAATTTGTTTGTTTTTTTTTCATCCTGTATCAAGAACCATTTCAAAATTCGTTATCCTTCACTCCAATCTTTTGTCCCCTCCAATCGTTTCTCCCCCATTTTAGAAAATTTCCCCACATTTTACCTCAAACGATCGGTTGGGCCAATCTAATACACTATATACTAATATATACTAATACAAAATGTTAAAAATGATTTATATTTTTAATCTTATAAATTTAAATTCAAGGAAATTATAAGTAATTTAATTACTATCTACATCCTACATAAAAATACACTATTTACTAATATATACTAATTTACAAAATGTTAAAAATAATTTATATTTTCAATATTATAAATTTAAATTCAAGTAAATTATAAGTAATTTAATTACTATCTATATCCTACATAAAAATACACTATTTACTAATATATACTAATACAAAATGTTAAAAATAATTTATATTTTCAATCTTATAAATTTAAATTCAAGTAAATTATAAGTAATTTAATTACTATCTACATCCTACATAAAAATACACTATTTACTAATACATACTAATATAAAATGTTAAAAATAATTTATATTTACAATCTTATAAATTTAAATTCAAGTAAATTACAAGTAATTTAATTACTATCTACATCCTACATAAAAATACACTATTTACTAATATATACTAATACAAAATGTTAAAAATAATTTATATTTTCAATCTTATAAATTTAAATTCAAGTAAATTATAAGTAATTTAATTACTATCTACATCCTACATAAAAATACACTATTTACTAATACATACTAATATAAAATGTTAAAAATAATTTATATTTACAATCTTATAAATTTAAATTCAAGTAAATTACAAGTAATTTAATTACTATCTACATCCTACATAAAAATACACTATTTACTAATATATACTAATACAAAATGTTAAAAATAATTTATATTTTCAATCTTATAAATATAAATTCAAGTAAATTTTAAGTAATTTAATGTTAAAATGCAACACATGACTTCCACTTCCCTGTCATTTTCAATGCAGCTTCAAAAATTTTACACAGAATATTCCTTCAGTGATTTCACTCTATAATGCCTCTTGGCATAATTATAGAAACAACATATATTAAAAAAAAAATCTTATTGATAATAATTTTAAAATAAATATTATAGATCTATATTAACAAATCTCATTATTTATTATCTATCTTTTCATAATATTCTTAAAATAAACACTTTATTATAAATAAACTAAAAGATTTCATTGCAACAATTTTAAAATATATTATAATCAAATCAAGTAATCACGATTCTTGCCTTTCAATGCAAGGTAAATCCTTAAGTGATATGTTGGGGATGAGAACCATTTATTAACTAATTTTTATTAACCATTTCTATGTATCGTCGTAGGTAATATTTTATTTATACTCCTTTTACAGTTGATATGTTGGACGGACAAGAAATGAGAAACAAATAGAAGTGAAGTAGCCTTCCACCTCTAATTGGCTTCCAATTTGTAACCCCTGCTTCGTCAAGGTAATGAGTTCAATTCCTTCAACACTCTTTGTTATTTTTATTCTTCATTGATTAATATTTGATTCATGGATTTCTCTGTTTTGGATCAACACTTGCATGGAAAATGAACAATCGATCCCCGATATCAATTCTTTGAACCTGGGATATTAATTGGTAACCACAAGAGTCACGACTAGATTCAGTCACTCAAATATTTTGGTCAATTAAGTAGAACTTGTAAAGACAATAAATTCACATGTGAGGGGCAGCAATATGCATTTAATTATTGAAAATACAATATGTACTCTCTTGCTTCTCATTAAAGAATTTGTTGCTTCCATAAAAGCTTGCATCTAGATCAAAAATTTACATTTGGGAGGGAGTGATAACACTATGCATAATCTCTTGACTTTAGGTTAAATAATTTATTATAGACTGTTGAACAACAAAATAGTTAGAGCTAAATATGATAAATCATCATTTTAAAAATCTTTAATATGTTATGGAAAATGGGTTGAGCATATTTGAGTGTTGTGTTTCACCCGATTTTACAGGTTGCATGCACTTTCATAGCCTTGCCATTTTTAATGGGATACTCCAAATTTGCTTTTTTACTTCACAAATAAGTTTTAACTTATATTTTTACAGGCTCATTGTCAAATCAAGTTATTAATTTCCATGATTTTTCACTATCTTATTATGATTTGTCAAATCCATTATATGTTACATGAATACATTAAACATCCTAAACTTGTGCCAAGTACTAACCTTCTAAATATGCTTTGATGACAACAACAACTTAGAGTAATAGGTCAAAGGTCCAACATGAGGTCTTGTGGATTACATGGGATTTTTGAAGCTACAAATAATGAAGCCACCTAAAATATTTCAATCTCTAATTGTCATCTGCATAAATTCCCTTGATTTTCTTTCTTTGTTTGCAATATAAACCAAGGGTTTTCTTATGAGCTATTTAACCCAAAGTTAGCGGTTTGAGCATGCATTATTTCTACATCATTTTATTTCATTTCTCTCTTGAAATGAGCCATCTTGAAGAGGTTTGGTCAGGAATTCACATTTTAGCATGTTCTATGCATTCACTCCATTATCATCCAATATTTAAATGCCTTCTATTGTAATTGAAGATATTTGGTCAAGACTTCACACTTCAACTTAATTGTCCTAGCTAAACAATAAAGTTTAAGCTATTATAAAACTTAAAACAATTAAACTTGAGAACTTTTCTATTTTGCACATGCATTGTCTATAGGTAAACATTGTTTTATTTTGCTCTACTTTTGCTTCCACACCTACTTCCAAACTCTAATAAAAATTCTCTTTACATCATGCTTTGATTCATGTCCATACCCTATTCCATGCTTCCCGGTTTGGCACATACCAATTACATTTTCCAAGGTTTCAAGCCTGATGGAATAAGAAAGGCTACAAAACCCTTCAAAAACCACTTCAATCCCTCTTTAAAATCCACATAGGAATTACATCAAACAGTTGGAAGTATTCCTCATAAAACAAGAAAACTTGGTTTACACTTGCAAACTTGACATTGCAATGTAAAAACAAAGGATTACAAAACATTTTCAGTCAACAAAAGACTGATGAATAGCAACATATGTCCATTTAATACCTGCAACAACCCTATTAAAACCCTCTCACAATTGATTCTTCAAACAATGTAGAAATTGCAAACAATCCAACACAATCTTGGTTTGCAACTTGCAACCATTGCTATGCTTCAAAGAAAAATATTATTACAAATTATTTTCAGTCATAGATGACTAATAAATAGCAATAAAACCCCATACAAATATCACATAAACCAATGAAATACATTGAAAAGCAATCTCATGCTCAAACTATGTGAGCTCCCACAAATCTATGCACTCTCCAACACCTCTATTCCACCTGCAACTCTTGTAACTTCCCACTAAAAGACTTGGCACTCTATTTGTTGTTATCAATCACTCCAATATTGCAATAAACAACACTTCAAACCCCAAAACTAAGAACTAAACTTGTGTATTTTCTCCCTTCTACAAGTAGACTTATGTCTCACAATCTTCAGTTATGTAACCTGCAACAAACAATCACAATACTCAACAAGTGAACTAACCATGAACTTCCAATCTATTTTCTACTGCAAATAGCTCCTCACACCTGCAACATATAGGAAAAAGCAACCTCCATTGGATGATACAACCTCTCTCCAACTCCCTTTCAACTTCTCCTCTCGAAAACTGAAAGCTACACGAAGAAAAATGCCTTCATAACTCCTTGTCGAAATGAAATTTCCTTAAAATTCCCCCTTTCCCAAAATTGGAACAACCCCTATCATGTAGCTACACTAAAAACATAAATTAAAACTAAAATAATGTTAAAAAATTAAATTAATTAATTTCTCCATTCCACAAAAGTTGGGAGTTACATTTGATCGATCCTCCACTAGCTCTTGAAAAAGCAAATCCTAGAAAAAGCGGACCTGGGCACCCACCTCCACAACTCCTATTTTTTAGGGATTCTAAATAAATTTTTTTAAACACCTTTTTTCATATCCCAATTCCTATCATGCTTTTCTTATCATTTTTGAATTCATATTGCATTAAAATTGCAATTTTGCATTATTTGCACTATGCCAATTTTGACCATTTCAAAATGAGCTCGAATAAACATGAAATTAACCAGGATAAAATGAAATTTAAAATCCCTCACATGGAATTCAAATTTATCTCATAGCCTCACCAAAATATAAATACAAATTCAAATTCAAATTCCTTTTGGTTGATGCAGGATAGCCTGTCAACCATGGATGCTCCTCCATCAAAGCCAAATTCCACAACCTTATTTAATAAGATAGAGGTAGAGGTAGGTAAGAAGAAAGAGATAGAGAGAGGAGTGAGAGAGAAAGAGATACAAGTAGACGTCATGAGGTATAGATAGAGAAGGGGAGGGAGAGATAAGGAGAAAGAGATAGAAGGAGCAAGAGAGAGAGAGAAAGCAAGTGATAAAGATAAGTAATAAAGACATATAGATAGGTGACAAGATAAAGTGATAGAGATAGAGGTAGGGAAGGAGAAAGAGGGAGTTTGTGCATATGAGTGAGACAGATATGGAGAGGAATATATATTTACAAATAAATAGAGAGGGAGGGAGAGGGGAGGTAGAAATAGAGAGAGGAAAATGAAGAGAAATAGAAAGAGGGAGTGATAAGGAAAGAGAGGGAGAGATAGGAATAAACATTATAGTTCAGTAGTGTGAGAAAGATAGATAAACATATAAAGAGGGAGCAATGGAATGAGAGAGAAAGAGGGAGAGGGAGAAATAGAGATAGAAAGAGGGAGACCATGAGGGAGCGATGGAATGAGAGAGAAAGAGGAGAGAGAGTGAAAATTATTACATGTATATAATAAGTATTATAGAAATTTGATTAAATTTCTATTATTTGATGTTTAGATAATATTAAATCATATTAAAAATTTAATTTAATGGGTAAACCCACAAAAGTGGTTTACAATTGGAGTGAGGAAAGAAAAGTTGAAAAAATTGACCCCATGGCAAAAAAAAATCATTTTTGGGATTCGAGTGAACTATTTGGTTTGAACAAACCAAAAGAGGGTTTGCTAGAACCTAGGTTCAAACGAACCCATTTAGTAAAATTCCCTACCATTCCTTTCCAAAAAAGACAAGGAACACCCCTTTTGAAAGGGGGTTCAAATGAACCCTGGTTCTCTCGAACCCCCCTTATCCCACCTTCCTACTCTCTAGCACAAAAAAAATAAAAAAAATTCCCTTCGAAGCTTGAGTTGAGGATGAAAATGGAGGAGACTTCACAAACCCAACTGGAATCAGGTAATTCTTAGAATGAGCTATCCAATGAGTATACTTTTAATATGTTTTGGTTTTATTATGTTTTTTTTTTTAGTTTTATTAAACATAGGTTTTTCACAGAAAATCAAGCTCTTTATTTTGCACATGTGGAAAAATAGCATTTGATTATAAAAAAATATGAAAAATATGAGTACACCAAATATTGAAGTGTCTGATCCAACAACAAAAAATTGAATTTTGATACATACACAAAATGTTACGCATTATACGGTCTGCCTATGTCTGAATTGTAATTGGTTTGACTTCGAAACTTGATTAAGAAAAAAAAATCAATAAAACACCATCTAACCAATTGGAAGCACTAAATATCAGAGTTACAAATCTACATTCAAAAGAATTATAATTTTATCCTTCATGGAAAAAAAAGTTATGCGTTATGGTGAGCGTCACTCCTTAAAAATATTGTTTTATGAAAAAAACTAGTTTTTGAAGGAGATGGAAAAAGAAGTGCAATTTGATTCCAAAAATTTTGAAAAAAATATATTTAGAATCTACAAACGAAATGTCACAAATCACTAGTTTGTATCATCTTCAAATTCCTCACGGTTTAGCCACTATAGGTGCCCGAAAGTGAAGATTTAGTTAGAAAAAATTATTTCAGTGTCCAGTTTGACCAAAAATTGTAAACCAATATTTTGGGATCACTCTAATGTAATTTTATTTATATATATGTTATTGAATATTATTATCATTTTGGATTCCTACAATTGATATCTCTCAATGTTTTCTATATAGATTATGTAATAGGATAGATATGCTAGTTATGCCAAGAGACGTCTTACAATGATATTTTTTGTGTTAAAAAAAATTCTACCTTAAATCAAGGAGAGTTCTTGACATCATCACCCTTGACTTTTTGTTAATGTAAATTTTGATATTTGAAATAAATATTAAAAATAATATTAATGAGTTGAATGACTTGATATTCATTATAAACCATTACATTCATTATAAACCGTTAATTGAGCAATCATAAATAGTTTGGTTAAGCAAAAACATTTATTGGGAACCATTTCTTCTGTAACCGTTGTCGAAATAACGTTGAAATAGTCATTTTTTCCATTGTTTTAAAGAAATGAACACTACTAAGATATTAATTGTTTCTTTGAACATTTATCAAAATATGGCTGCAGTGAGGGTATTCTTAGTTTCTAAATAGTTTTTCTATTTTTTGTTTTTTGGTTCTTTGTTTTGAAGGCCCGAAACCCTAAAATTTCAGTAGTAACAAAGGCAAAAACCATGTTATGAAATGTTTCCAAGCGTTGGTCTTTGGCATAAGTGGGGTGTTTAGGCGAATTTTAAAATTGGAAGGCATTAGGGCCGAAAGTAGTTGTTTTGATTGTTGTGTGGTGATTCTTAGAGTTGTATATGCTTCAATACGTGGGAAAGTTTTGAACCTTAGGTTTGAGGGCATTTTGTAGTCTTGTTTTTTTAAGAGTAGAGATGTTGGCTTTGACCTAATGGAATTATTTGGAGATTTATATGTTTTGAGTCATTTCTCTATGTAACCATTCTTGGTGCATTTATGTTGTGCGAATGTGAACAAAACCATTCCTCATCATCGCTCATTAACTAGCAAATTTGAGTTCAAACATGTGGATTTTGCAATACATGGTGCAAGAAGTTGACAATTCTAGCGAGATAGTGAGCAATAAATGACAGACTCACATATCTAGCTCTACATTTGTACTACTTCTACCTCTACATCATATTGTGTTTGTTGTTACTTCATATGGGTAAGATGTTTTGGACACAACTTTTCTTGCATTTTTTGTTTTTCACAAGCATTTTTACATGCAACTGGAGCATTGGGGCTGAAGGAGATGCTACCACCACTGGTAGAAGAGTTGAAAAAGATAGGGCCATGTTTCTCAATTGTTGATTCTATGGTCACTAGGATACTCTCTATGACCAGCAAGGTAGCCATTATTTTCTAAATTGCACCATAAGGGGTATTGTCGACTTCATTTTTGGCAATGGGAGGCATCTCTATGAGGTAAAATCCAAGAAGAAGATCTAATTTTACTTAAGAGTAAATTTATATACCTATAAATAGCTTAATGCACAATTTACCTAGAACCTAACTACTGTAAGGAAATTAGAGTAGCGGAAACAATTTCCTACGCCAATCTTGAGAAGAGATTATGCAAAACTTTAAAAACTTGATCAAACAGTTACAGAAAATCAGCACATTCAAAACATGAAATAAATAGTGAAAACACAAAACCCCAGATATACATGGGGAAAACCCTTTCGGGAAAAAAAACCCACTCTCCAAAGCCTGCTCAATGTATTCCAAATCCAAAACCAAGATTACATACACTTGCAGAGCAAGTCTTTTACAGGAGTATCACCAGTTAACAACTCTGGAAGAATTTCGGCAGCATTCCAGTAGCATAACAATACCTGCAAACTCAATCTATAAAACTACTCTTCAAGCCTCCAATTTATAGACCTCCAGCAATACAAGAAACCACCAATGGTTTACAAAACCATGTGCTTGGCTTCTTCAGCAAGATTCCAGTCTAAAATAAGCTCTCACGTCCAAAATGAAAACCCCTATTTTTGACCCTTATAGATGCCATAAAAATTGTCATAGAATCTCTAAAAATAGTCCTCCCATGATAGACTATCACATGGGCATCTTATGACACCTAATAAACCAAATTTCAAAGCATCAACAATGTGTAACAGCTGTAGGAAAATATTAAATAAAAATAACTATTATGGGAAATATGCAGCAAGGTTGAGACACCTCATTTCTCAACATTCTCCCACTTGTCGAATACCTTGCAAGGGCCAAGGGAAAAACACCATCATGATCAATTGCTAGGAGCCAAAAGGCCCATAGACTCAGAACACCACCTGAATTTCGATGTGCTCATGGGCTTAGTTAATGCATCTACAACATTTGCCACTATCTCTACCTTTTCCAGCTTCACCCTGCCATCCTCAACCATATCTCTCACAAAGTGATACTGAACATCAATGTGTTTGGTCCGGGCATGAAAAGTTGGGTTCCTCGCAAGGCAAATTGCACTCTGACTGTCATAATAAATTGTAACTGTACCTTGTTTCAATCCAATATCTGAATACAAACGCTTCAGCCAAATGGCTTCTTTACAAGCATGAGTAGCTGCCATATACTCTACCTCAGTAGTGGACAAAGTGACCGCAGCCTGTCACTTGCTCATCCAACTGATTGCACCACCATTAAGAGTAAACACATATGCACTGGTGGACCTTCTACTATCGACATCACTAGCCCAATCTAAATCCACAAAACTATGAATACTTAAGGGATGCTGATCTCATGTACCATGAAAACATATAGCATACTCTATTGTACCCCACAAATATCTGAAGACCCTCTTAACTGCATCCCAATGCACTCTTCCAGGATTAGACATAAAATGAGAAAGAACTCCCACTGCTTGGGCAATGTCTGGTCTTGTACAAACCATAGCATACATTAAGCTTCCTACTGCACTCTGGTAAGGCACTCTGCTCATGTCTTCCATCTCCGATAGGGATGTTGGACATTGTGAAATAGAGAGCTTCGTTCCCAATCCAATAGGAACACAAAGTGGTTTAGAATCCAACATGTTAAACCTTTGCAAAACTGAACAAACATACTTACCCTAGCTAAGCCATAGCTTTCTATTCTCACAATCTCTTCTAATATCCATCCCAAGTATGTGTTTTGCTGCACCAAGATCTTTCATTTCAAATTTCACAGAGAGCTGAGATTTCAATTCTGCAATCAAACCTTTGCCTTTCCCAATAAACAGCATGTCATCAACATATAAAGCAATTACTAGGAAACAATCACCATCATATTTAAAATATACACAGTGATCAGATTTAGACCGCACAAATCCCAAACTCAATACATATGTATCAAACTTTTGGTACCACATCCTCGCACTTTGTTTAAGGCCATATAGAGATTTCTTTAACTTACATACCAACTTGCTTTTACCTTTTACCACATAGTGCTCTAGCTGTGTCATATAAATTTCTTCCTCCAAATCACCTTCAAGGAAAATAGTTTTCACATCCATTTGTTCCATCTCTAGATCATAAGTTGCTGCAATAGATAATAAAAATCGAATGGATGTCATTTTAGCAATAGGAGAAAAAATCTCACCATAGTCAATACCCTCTGTAGACGTCTAAATTTGGACACTTAATTTATCCAAATTTATCCCCTTTCGTCTTATTTTCGTTAATTAAGTAATACTGCTATTATTTAATTAATAGCTTTAATTCTACCAAATCCCTAAGGTATTTAATCAATAATACCTTATCTCTTTAATCCTCCTTCCATCAACTGAATTAAATAAATATTCCATTTATTTAATTCCCTTCATGTCACATCCTCCATCATTTTTATCTTATCCTAATCCATCTTCTAATCTCGTCATTAAGGTGTGCACATGCCTAATCCTTGATTAGGAGGTGTCACATCCTCCAACTTTTGCAAGTTGGCCTCTAATCTCTCTTAGCCACCCAACCATCCTCTAATTCCTTTTTCTCTTCCCCATGTGATCTTTGACTTGTCACATCAAGTCACATGTGAGATCTAGCCCTCTTCTAATCTTCATTAATTAATCTAACTGAGTACTTGCACAACCTTAATCATTTGGTTAGCCTAACCTAATCCTCCTCCCACTTATAGCATGTCCTTAAGTCAACCTTATTAAAGGCTTTCTCCTTTTGGACAAGGCACTCCACTTCCCCATGTGAATTTTTAATTCACCTTTTAATCCTCCAAGGCACCCAAAAGGAATTTTTAATTCCTTCACTTCTTCCCACATGTCTTTCACTTATTCTTTATTCTTTCCCATCTCCCCATGAGCATATTTGAGGAGTTTTTAATTCCTCACATGTCCTCTCACCCACATTGGGACAAGGACCTCCTTTATGAGGAGATCTTGTCCAATTCCAAGATACTTTGTACCCCTCTCCATGTCATGTACTTCTCCTTCCACCTCATGTCCACTTCACCTTTTAGGGCTATGTCACATGCCACATGTCAAGATGTGAAGGCTTGTGAGTTATCAACTCACCTTGGCCCTACATCTTGATATTTGGTGGCTCAATCTTGGCCATCTATTTCCCCTAGGAATTCTCAAATTTCCTATAAATACCCCCTCTTTTCTCTCATTTTGGGGGAGATCATTTTGCTAGCCAAACTCTTGCAATTTTGTTTCTCAACCTACACTTAGCCATTTTCATGTTTTCATCCATTTGCACTCATCCTCACATCATCATTTAGCTTGCATCTTGTACCATCCAAGGAGCATACACATCAAAGATCGAAGGGCCAACCAAAGGATCGATTCAACGTAAGGTATATAGTTCCATTTTGTTGCTTTTATCTTGTGTTGTTTCCAACTTGGGCTAATCTTGAGGTGTAGGTTGTTTTGGTATTTATTTGCACTCTTTTACTTGACGCTCATTTTCTAACACTCACATTCGACCTATCACATCTCTGGCATGCCCGGTGGGACCCACAAACGGGTCTTTTTCTTTCACGTTTGCTGTTTTTTGCATTTTTTGCAGAGTGGCAGACCTGTCCCTGCAGAGTGGCGGACTTATCCTTCTGCTCTTTCTTCCTAAGGCCGCCATTTCCACACTGTTTGTCTGATTGACTCCATTCAAAGGCAGTTCTTATTTTTTTGTGCTCTTTCCAATGATATATAACACTTGATACTTTTGAGAAGTTGGTCGGGGCACCTTTTTTTCGATGGCCGGACTGTCACGGAGTGGCGGGGCTTTGTCACGGGGTGGCGGACTTTGTCCTAGAGTGGCAGACACATCACGAGGTGTGAACCTATCACGGAGTGGAGGACACGTACCTGCGAGTGGCGGACCTGACCTCCTGAAGGTGAAATTTCAAGTTTTACCAATTGTCCTTTGGTAAATTAGGCACATAGTTTAATTAGAGGGGTCAAAAAACCTTGTTTGGCATGCTTGTGGAAGGCTATTTGATGTATCTAATCCCCTTGTGCCATTTGGTGATCCTGGGTGACGAGAAATCGTAGCTTTTCAAGTCCTTTGAGTCACCCTATTTTCATTTTCTTAGTGGGACGCAGCGAGTTTCATCACCCCAAGGGGCGGTTCAACCGCAGCATCTTAGGTAGGGTATATAAAGGGGGCTGGCTATATCTCAATCAACCATGTTGTAATTGGCGGCGTCGGGATGGCGTGAAGAGTTGATGCGAGAGCCTTTAGTATCTGCAGCTAAGGTTCTGACTCGCGCTTATGGCGAGTTGGTGTTCCGCGGTTTGGGCCTCACGTACCAGGTGTATATCGAGGACTCCTTAGCAACCATGTTGATCCTAGAGTAGAAAACTTTGTTGACCATACCCGTTTCTACTAAATCTTAGGGTTGTGTTGTCTAAATTGTCTTTCTCGTGCAAAACTAGTGATTATCAGTTTGGCCAAGTCTTTTATGATTGCTATATTTTGGGTCCTTTGCCTTACCCATCTATCAAAACATCAAGCTTAAACTTATCCTTTGGTGGACTGTCGCCAGGTGTGACCTGTCCCTCTTTGGTGGCGGACTGTCCTCTTGTGGCCCGGACCTATCAGCTATGGCGGACTGTCCTTATCTTTATGGCGGACGTCCTTCTGCTCTTTCTTCCGGGGCGCCATTTCGAATTGTTTATCAGATTGACTGGGATTCAAAGCTGATTCTTCTCGTTTTTACGTTGCTCTTTAGATGATATATATACCACTTCATACTTTTTGAGAGATTGGCGGTACCTTTTCGCCTTTACCATCGCCTCCTCGAGGGGTATGCCTACCCTTCTCTTCCGTTTACTGGATTAAGTAAATGTTCATCCATTTCACACATCCTTTCATCATTCTAAACTTTGGTTCTATCATTCTGATCATCCATTTACTCATTCCGAGTAAATGTTCATCCATTTCACATATCCTTTCATCATTCCAAACTCTCGTTCTATCATTAGATCATCCAGTTTACTTTCGTTACGGGTAAACTCTCATCATTTAACACATCCTTTCATCATTACGAACTCTCATTACGTCATTTTGATCATCCCGTTTGCACCATTCAGGAGTAGCGTTCATCCATTTAACATATCCTTTCATCATTCTGAACTCTCGTTCTATCATTCTGATCATCCATTTACTCGTTCTGAGTAAACGTTCATCCATTCAACACATCCTTTCATCATTTTGAACTCTCGTTCTGTCATTCCGATCATCCGTTTACTCGTTTCGAGTAAACGTTCATCCATTTCACACATCCTTTCATCATTCGAACTCTCGCTCTGTCATTTCGATCATCTGTTTACTCGTTCCAAGTAAACATTCATCCATTCAACACATCCTCTCATCATTCAGAACTCTGGTTCTATCATTTTGATCATCTGTTTACTCATTCCGAGTAAACATTCATCCATTTAACACATCCTCTCATCATTCAAAACTCTGGTTCTATCATTCTGATCATCCGTTTACTCGTTCTGAGTAAACATTCATCCATTTAACACATCCTGTCATCATTCAAAACTCTGGTTCTATCATTCTGATCATTTGTTTACTCGTTCCGAGTAAACATTCATCCATTTAACACATCCTTTCATCATTCCAAACTCTCGTTCTGTCATTTCGATCATCCGTTTACTCGTTCTGAGTAAACGTTCATCCATTTAACATATCCTTTCATCATTCTGAACTCTCGTTCTATCATTTTGATCATCCGTTTACTCGTTCCGAGTAAATGTTCATCCATTCAACACATCCTTTCATCATTTTGAACTCTCGTTCTATCATTTTGATCATCCATTTACTAGTTTCGAGTAAACATTCATCCATTTAACATATCCTTTCATCATTTTGAACTCTTGTTCTGTCATTCCAATCATCCGTTTACTCGTTCCGAGTAAACGTTCATCCATTCAACACATCCTTTCATCATTTCGAACTCTCATTCTATCATTTCGATCATCCGTTTACTCATTCCGAGTAAACATTCATCCATTTAACATATCCTTTCATCATTCACAACTCCCGTTCAGTCATTCTGATCATTTGTTTACTCATTTCGAGTAAACATTCATCCATTTCACCCCTCCTTTCCTCATTCTGAACTCTCATTCTATTGTTCCGATCATTCGTTTACTCGTTCTGAGTAAACATACATCCATTTAACCCATCCTTTCATCATTCTGAGCTCTCGTTCTATCATTTCGATCATCTGTTTACTCGTTCCGAGTAAACGTTCATCCATTTCACATTTCCTTTCATCATTCTGAACTCCCGTTCAGTCATTCTGATCATTTGTTTACTCATTCTGAGTAAACATTCATCCATTTCACCCCTCCTTTCCTCATTCTGAACTCTCATTCTATCATTATGATCATCCGTTTACTCGTTCCGAGTAAACGTTCATCCATTCAACATGTCCTTTCATCATTTTGATCATCCGTTTACTTGTTTTGAGTAAACGTTCATCCATTTAACACATCCTTTCATCATTCTGAACTCTCGTTCTATCATTCTGATCATTTTTTTACTCGTTCCGAGTAAACATTCATCCATTTCACACCTCCTTTCATCATTTTGAACCCTCATTCTATCGTTCTAATCATTCATTTACTCGTTTTGAGTAATCGTTCATCCATCCCGATCAACCGTTTGCTCATTTTGAGTATTTGTTCATCCATTTCTATCATCCATTTCTGTAATCAAATCATCGTTTTCCCCATCCAAATCCCCTGAACTTCATCTCGGGTTATTATCCAAATTGATCGAAGTGTCTGATCTGATCGTCATCATTAACATCCTCTTAGGATTGTCATCCATCCTAAGTTAACCATCATCGTTGGCCCAATCAATCCATTTTCAATCTTAAAGTGGATTTCGTACTGCAATCATCCATTCATCCTTTAATCTGATCAATCAGTAGCCTACGTCACCTAGGGTAATCTTTGAATGGGGTTTACAGTCCCTTTCGTCATCCTATCCAATCCATCATCCAACCTTTCAATCAATCGATCAATCCAATCCAATCCAATCACATCCTTATCCAATCGCCATCGACCCAATCAATCTACTTCCATCTCAAGGTAGATTTGGTGTCGTAATCATCCTTTGATAATCCAATCCTATCGTATCATCCAATCATCCTAATCTGAGCTTTAATCCAATCCCGATCTGAGCTTGTCCAAAATCCCGATTTGGGCTTTTGTCCATTTCCATCCAAAATCTTTATCCATCATCTTTATCCTTCCATCATCATGAATTCTTATCCTCCATCAATAGTGGTCAAGGGAAACCCTAATTACGTCAACGATGATAATGAAAGTCTTGTTGATCAAGAGGTATACGACATAGATCCCCTTGACACTATCATTGCTAGTAAGCTTTCTCCACCCACGTTCCAAAATACAATCACCCCATCGAGTTATCCCATCATGTCTTCATCTATGCCTAATCACACTCCTTATGCTACCTTTGACAAGGGATGTCCACCATATCCATCATATCCTTCACCTACATCATCCCCTTATCCTAGTTGGCCATCACCATACCCTCATCCTAATCCCCCATCCACATCCTCTTATTTCAATCCTCCATCCACATGTACCCACTACCCTAATCTCCCATACCAATCCACTCAGCCTAATCCTACATTCACATCTTCCTATCCTAGTCAAACACACCCACCAACTTACCCTAATCCAACATCCACATCTCCCTATATTAATCCGCCACCGCAATCTTCCCATCGTCATTCACCATCCCCATACCCTTACTACAATCCACCACCCGCCTCCTTGTGTCCTAATTCACCATGCCAATACCCCTATCTTAACCCTTCACCTAATCCCCCATCTATTCCCAGTCCTACATCCAATCGCATTCCCCTATCTAATCTGGCTCCACCAATCCAGTCCTAATCCCCACTAATCCATAAACCTTCATCCGCTCACCTCGCCACCTCAGCCTAGTGTATTCAAGTTTCTTCAAGGACTTATAACAAAGGAAACATCCCCCACTCCACACATTGCAGTCGTGGAACCATGCCATCCCAACCCATCATCCATGGTCGTTAGTGACGAGACCCTTCTCCATCCAACACCTATCATTGACGATACCATCACATCCTCTGAATCCACTGAGTCCCCATCTCCTACCATCACATCCTTTGAATCCATTGAGTCCCCATCTCCTACCATCACATCTACCGTCCATTGAACACCCACCCCTACTTTCGAGGCGTCCCGAACCTATCCGGCTTTTAATCCACTTCTTCCCACTCCTAGTATCCATTCCCCAAGAATATTTTGAATCCTCCATCCTTCCATCTTCCCTTGAAGAGTCCCCATGACTCCATTATCATGCCTCAGCACCACATTAGAGTCCCGTGCCAAGGCCTGATCAAAGCATGCCAACATATCCCCTCCTCCGGATCAAGATCTACCATCCCATCTAGTCTCTTGCCAAGATCCAGTCCCCATCCATTCCATCCCATGATCCTCTTGACATTCAAGATTCTACGGCTCCATCTTAGATCTCCATTGCCATGGGCTTGCTACCACAAAATCCCAGTCCTATCATATCCCTACTCCCTCTCGGTCTACACCCATCCAAATGATGCTATTCCCTTCCCATCTCCTTAGGATCCCCATCATCGCCCTAAAATGCTATCCCCACCGCAGCTTGCATATCCTGGTACTCTCCACATTCTTCCATGGTGGCCTCCTTGCAGAAGAAAAACACAGTGTATATACCACCCATCATCTCCCACCTAATAATGGACTCGCATCATGTTTTTAGAATAACAAAATCCTATCATGGATCGAATGCTCAAGAACATGAACTATCAAGGAAAAGGTCTAGGCCTTCACGAGCAAGGTATTTTAGAGCCCATCCAAGTCAAAGAACAAATCTGCATGCAAGGTCTTGGACCTATTTCCCAAGAATCACAATCTAAAGATGTTGGTACAACCTCTAGACGTCCTCAATGAGCCTTTTTCACAAGAAATGTCAGCTCCTCCCATCGCCCCACCAAATCATATGTTGCCATCCCTCCTCCTCTATCGTATCACCTCAAAACAACCGTCCATATTCCTCCTTCATCCGCTCCATCCATTTTGGGGCCTTACATCCCTCCATCCGCCATCTCTCGTCCTTCATCTACTCTATCCATCTTGGGTCCGTATATCCCAAGATCACCTCCTCCATCTCATCCTTTCACCCATCCAACACCTATACATGTCATCCATCATAAACATCCCTCTCGCATATCCCATAATCAGGATCAACAAAGGCACATACCTAAACATCCCCCATCTACACGTAATCCCCATACTCCTACCTCCATTGCTCCACATCGTCCATCCCCTCACACCCATCCCATTGCTAATAAAAGCACTTTGGATGCTAACATAAAAATGCATAAATCCAAATATCCACATAATTCTAAAGCTTCCCATGTCCCCTCTAAAAGACATGGTAAAGAAAAGAAAAAGAAAATCCAAAATCAAAATCAAATCTATAGCTCGCAAAGAGCCACCAAAGAAAAGATCAAAACCACGTGGATCCCAAAGAAAAAAGATGCAATGCCACCAAACAAAAAATCTATAAGAACATCCAAATTTGCTAATCCAAAAGCTAACCATACCCACCTTTCATCTCCTAATTCTGTTTTGGGTCCCTATGTCCCGAAATTCACTATTCCATCTTCTCCATTATCCTCACATTCTCCATCCATTAGTCCTCTTATCTTTTCACATCCATCACCACATGTGCCAATGTTGGTCCTGAACTCATCTCCCCTTCACATATCCACCCCATCATTCCATCCATACACTTTCCAACATCCCACCCATTATCCCATGTATCTCCCCCATCAAATCCCTCTAATTCATCCTCTTGCATAATCCATTTATCCTCCTAAGGTTGTATCAACATCCAACAGTCGGTTCAAACATGAGCTCTTAATACCTAATATAGACCTGGATGCTTGAGTCCTTCATCCATATCCTTATCGCATGTCTTCTAAATCCACTTATTCGCCTCCCTATCCTTATCCATCTCCTTCCACATACTATCCAAAAAGTTCAAAAATCCAAAAAAATCCAAAAAAGTCAAAAATAAAATAAAAAAATAAAAAATAAAAAAAATAGTAAAAAGAAATAATCTGTCCAATGGTGAAAACTTGGAAACCAAGCGCCTTGGATAAGTACCATGATGAAAACCTAGCAAACAGGCGTCATGCGTAAATCCCTATCTGCACTTGGGGGCAGCTTCTTGATATGCATTCCCTCTATCCACTATGCTTCCTGCTACGGTTTCGGCTATACACCCATCTTCTTGCTATACATCATTTTCGTCCATCCCCTCTGCCCTATCGAGCTTACACATCCTTCTTGGCATATCTCATTTATCCCAATCCTTCCATCCTCCTTGTGATCTTGATAACAATGGGGCAAACATATAAGCATGCTTTGGGAACCTCTTAGCATACATTCCCATCATCCGTACGCTATCCTAATCCTCATTCGCACTCATCTATCTTCCTTATCCCTTCCTTATCCATGCATCCTATCTTCATCTATCTCACTCTTTTATCTTCCCATCCACTTATCTTCCATCCTTTATTCCTCCCCGCACATGACATATCTAGAGTGGGGGCATCTATCTTCCTTTGCACTATAGTCCTTGGAGACATCATTCATCCTGTCCAATCACATCCTTGCCATCTCCCCATCCTTATCTTCCTATCCATCCCTACCTCTATCCCCCACCCCTTTCATCCCCCATCCCTATCTCCCTACTTCATTTCTCTCTATCTCCATCCCATTTCATCATCCCTTGTCATTGGCCTCTGGTTATAGGTTTCTCCCCATCCCCATCCTCATCCTCCTATCCATCCATCAAAACCCTCCCTTTCATATCCCCATCTTTGTCTTCCTACCAATCCCTTGTGTCTTCTCGTCCTCATCTTCTTATACGTCCAAACCTTCCCCCTTATCATTCTCCATCCATCCTAGCATCTATCCATCTACCTGGCCAATCCCCTCTTTTCATCCTTCATCCTTCCCCCCCAGCGGTCTCGCCCAGTGGCGGACCCGTTTGTCCCCGGCGGCCGCGGCGGTGGCAGTGGCGGACCTGTCCGCCCGGAGGTGGACCCATCTGCCTGCGGCAGTGGACTCGTTCGCTTGCGGTGGCGGACCCGTCCGCCCCAGCGGCAGCGGACCTATCCGCTCGGCGGCATACCCGTCCACGTGGCGGCCGCCCAATGTCCCCCTCCTGGTGCAAAAATACACAAAATTTTCAAAATTCGCCTCCAACCCATTTTCTAATTTCCCCCTGCTATCAAAACCCATGTGTTGAAATTTTCAAAATTTATCGAAAAACCATATTTTTGAGGGTTTTGATTTTTACACCAAAACTTCTGGAGACCATAACTTTTGACTCGCGTGTCCGTTTGAGCTGAAATTCGACGGGTGGTTATGTTATGAGATAACAAGTGGATTCCCAACTGATCTTTTTGAAAGTCGTTGGAACCCAATTTGGCACATTTTCGGGGCCTCAAACTTTCATCTTGACCCTCAAAATCCCAATTTAGTGTTTTTTTCCAACATTTTGAAAAATTGTTTTCACTCATAACTCAAAATGCATATCTCAAATTTGGGATGTTAGTTGGCAATTCATCCTATCTCCATAATGGGTATTTCTTGAAAAAAATTTGAACTTCCAAAAGTATATCCACGAGGTTTCCTAAAATGGAAAAATTTGACAATTTTTAAAAATTGCCAAATCGGGAAAAATCTAATTGTCAACACTTTACGCCCTTTAAACCCCAGAACTCGGTGTAGAATCAATCCAATCATATCCTTCAATAATTATAGTCTTCAATCCAATCCTCATCTGAGCTTTAATCTCATCCCAATCTGAGCTTAACCAAACCCCTAATATGAGCTTTCGTCCCTCTGCAGTCAAGATCTTTGGATATCGAACAAAGTCTTAAGATCCCTCCCTCCATCTTCTTCAACTCTATCCTATTCATCCATTCTAATAACTCCATTCACCCATTCCGTGTAACCATTCATCTATTTTGAACCTTCATCTATCATCTCAAAACTTCATCTCAAGCATTCATCACACCTCCTTCTATCATTTCAAACTCTCATTCAATAATCTTGATCAATCGTTTAATCATTCTAAGTAATCTTCCATCTTTTTCCACCCTTCACCTTCTAGTTCCAAGAATCAGTCATCTATCCATCTAGTCACCTTTTCCTCATCCAAATCCTTATCCCTCTATCTAATCCACCCAAACAATCCTTTTCCTCCCCCACCCCTTTCATCCCCCATCCCTATCTCCCTACTTCATTTCTCTCTATCTCCATCCCATTTCATCATCCCTTGTCATTGGTATCTAGCTATAGGATTTTCCCCACGCAACCCAATTCCATCTAGCTCATCATCATCACTTCTTCTTCTTTTACACATCTTTTCAATCTCCTATCCTATCTCATCATTCATCATCTCATCATTCATTTATCCATCATTTCATCCTCCCAATTCCTCTTTTGATGACTTGGATAACTATCCCATCCCTGAGCTTCGTGATCACCATCATCCTCCAATCCAATCCAACAGGTCTATCTTGTCCCATTGTGTCGGTCCAATCATTTTATCCCCTTATCTAGGGTTATCTCATCATCTTTCATCCATCACTTGTCTTTGGCCTTTTGTCAAACTACGTTGCCCCTGCGTTTTCACGTAGGCAAGGTCAATCATTTGATCCGCCCCCGGGGTTCCATCTATCATCGATCTATATTGTCCACTTTTCTCCTGTTCTCCATCCTATCTTGGTCATCCATCGAAATCTCCATCATGGTCAGTCATCAACCTTTTATCGAACTTCGAGGGCTCTGCGCTTCCACATAGGCAAGGCTAATCTTTGATCGGCCCCCGAGCCCCTAGGTTGCTAGGATGTGTCAGTCTTATGTCATGTCTCTTGTGTCACATCATCAAGCTATGCCCTTATCTCACTGGATCTTCACAAATGAGATTCACTTGTATCATCAGATCCAATCAGTTCTGAATATCCTACATCATATCAATCTTTTAATTTAGTATCCATCATTGGTCTCAACAGGATGCATCCTTCCTAACAGACTTCATCAATCCCATCCATCCCCTTGATTGATCCTATGGCAAAGGACATTTGAAATTAATTGTGATCTTTTGATGCTTTTGGCTTTTGTTTATCATTTGAGCTCCCTATCATCACTTGTCATGGTCGCCTTGATCCATCATATAATGGTGTGCTTTGACTAGTCAACATAGGGGTGTATCTTGATCTTTAGTTTGTCTTCTCGGTTGTCCCACGTAGTACCCACCAAGATCCCTAAGGTCTTGTGTTACGTTGGGGCATCCTTGTGTGCTTGTGGTTATCCCAATACCTGGCTCGACCAAGGTCACCATGACTTTGGGGTGTTGGGATAGCCTTCTTGTTTGTTATGTTTATTTTATGCATTAGACACTAATCCGCCTTGGTTCTTCATACCTTGGCGCCTTGTCTCTTATGCTATAGCAAAAATCAGTGCTCCGATGATGGCAAATTGCATGTGGATTGCATTTCATCTCATCTATCAAACTCCCCCATCCATTAATCCTTCATCACACTCCCCTCCCAATCTTCCATCACATTGCATCATCTTCTTCACCTCCCCTTGCATCATCTCATCCATTTCGAGAGCCCACCCGTGTTCTCTTGAATCTGCATGTCCTCTCGAGGGGGCATCCTTCATCCCTAACTTTCATTTGTACCCCCATCATCTTCCTTCCTAGTCACTTCTTTGAATGACTGGGGCATCTTTTCCAATCTAACCATCTTCTTCTAGGTTCTATGTTTTAATATTCTTTGAAATGATGCTACTTCGTAACACCATCTCAAAGAGGGGAAAAATGTAGACATCTAAATTTGGACACTTAATTTATCCAAATTTATCCCGTTTAGTCTTATTTTTGTTAATTAAGTAACTGCTATTATTTAATTAATAGCTTTAATTCTGCCAAATCCCTAAGGTATTTAATCAATAATACCTTATCTCTTTAATCCTCCTTCCATCAACTGAATTAAATAAATATTCATTTATTTAATTCCCTTCATGTCACATCCTCCATCATTTTTATCTTATCCTAATCCATCTTCTAATCTCATTATTAAGGTGTGCACATGCCTAATCCTTGATTAGGAGGTGTCACATCCTCCAACTTTTGCAAGTTGGCCTCTAATCTCTCTTAGCCACCCAACCATCCTCTAATTCCTTTTTCTTTCCCCATGTGATCTTTGACTTGTCACATCAAGTCACATGTGAGATCTAACCCTCTTCTAATCTTCATTAATTAATCTAACTGAGTACTTGCACAACTTTAATCATTTGGTTAGCCTAACCTAATCCTCCTCCCACTTATGGCATGTGTCCTTAAGTCAACCTTATTAAAGGCTTTCTCCTTTTGGACAAGGCACTCCACTTCCCCATGTGAATTTTTAATTCACCTTTTAATCCCCCAAGGCACCCAAAAGAATTTTTAATTCCTTCACTTCTTCCCACATGTCCTTCACTTATTCTTTATTCTTTCCCATCTCCCCATGAGCATATTTGAGGAATTTTTAATTCCTCACATGTCCTCTCACCCACATGGGGACAAGGACCTCCTTTATGAGGAGATCTTGTCCAATCCCAAGGTACTTTGTACCCCTCTCCATGTCATGTACTTCTCCTTCCACCTCATGTCCACTTCACCTTTTAGGGCTATGTCACATGCCACATGTCAAGATGTGAGGGCTTGTGAGTTTTTAACTCACCTTGGCCCTACATCTTGATATTTGGTGGCTCAATCTTGGCCATCCATTTCTCCTAGGAATTCTCAAAATTTCTATAAATACCCCCTCTTTTCTCTCATTTTGGGGGAGATCATTTTACTAGCCAAACTCTTGCAATTTTATTTCTCAACCTACACTTAACCATTTTCATGTTTTCATCCATTTGCACTCATCCTCACATCATCATTTAGATTGCATCTTGTGCCATCCAAGGAGCATACACATCAAAGATCGAAGGGCCAAACAAAGGATTGATTCGACGCAAGGTATAGAGTTCCATTTTGTTGCTTTTATCTTGTGTTGTTTCCAACTTAGGCCAATCTTGAGGTGTAGGTTGTTTTGGTGTTTATTTGCACTCTTTTACTTGTTGCTCATTTTCTAACACTCACATTCGACCTATCACACCCTCAACCTGAGAGTATCCCTTCGCAACCAACCGTGCCTTATACTTTTCAACATTTCCATCTAAACCAATCTTTTTCTTAAACACCCATTTACATCCAACAGGTTTCCAACCCTTAGGCAATGGTACAAGGTCCCATGTTTCATTCCTTTTAAGAGCTGCCATCTCTTCATCCATGGCTAATTTCCAGGACTCTGCATCATTCATATCCAATGCCTCTTGCACGGATCTTGGTTCATCAACGTTAGTACTCAAAGCAAATATACACTTCCAATCATCAGGTGAATACCCATACCTTTGAGGTGGTTGCCTTTTCCTTGTAGACCTTCGAACAAGCTGAGGTGGAGGTTCTTCCACTTCTTCCTCCTCTTTAGAGCTTGGTGAGCTCTCCTCAACTTCTTGTCTATTTTGGGGTATTGTTTCAACTTCCTCAAGTGTAGAAGGAATTTGAACCACATCCTTTTCCTGTTCAATTTCTTTATGTTTTTTTGGCTGAAAATTAACAGGAGAAGATTTAGTCTCTCTAAAAATAACACTTCTGGAATAAATTACCTTTTGTGCAACAAGGTCCCAAAGCTTGTATCCTTTCACACCAAGTTGTAGCTGATGAAGATACATTTGGCAGCCTTAGAGTCCAATTTTGTTCTCTTCTCCTTAGGCACATGTGCATATGCCTCACAACCAAAAACTCTCAGATGTCTAAGTGAAGGCTTTTTCCTTGACCACGCCTCCATTGGTGTTTTATCAACAAGCGCTGATGTAAGAGATCTATTTATCAAATAACAAGCAGTGGCAATAGCTTCAGCCCAAAACTTTTTTTCTAGATCAGCTCCACTCAACATACTCCTAGCCTTCTCCATCAACATTCTATTCATTCTTTCTGCAACTCCATTCTGCTACGGAGAATACAGAGTTGTCTTTTGTCTTTTAATCCCACAATTTGTACAGAATCTGTCAAAGTTTGCAGAACAATAATCACCGCCATTGTTAGTTCTCAAACATTTAATTTTCTTTCCAGTCTGAGTTTCTACCATAGCCTTGAACTCCTTAAAATGACTAAAAACTTTAGCTTTACTCTTTAAAAAATATACCCATGTTCTCCTACTAAAATCATCAATAAAAGTAACATAATAAACTGATTTACCAATAGAAGAAACATCAATAGGACCAAATACATCAGAGTGAATCAGATCCAAAATACATGAAGATTTATGAGAAGATGAGTAAAACTGAATGTGGTTCTATTTACCATAAATACAATGTTCACAAAAATCAAACTCTAGATTGCAATCATTCAACCCCTCAATGAGGTTCTTATTTTTTAGGGCTTTTAAACCCTTCTCTCCAATGTGGCCAAGCCTTTGGTGCCATAACATGGTCTTCTCTGCAGAAACTTAGATTCAGTAGACATAGCACCCTTCGGTCCCCAAAAGCCACGACCATCCGTAGAAGAGGAAACCTTCTCTTTTTTTAGCGAAGTAGTTTCTGGCTTAATCTTATCAGAAGTGCTATTGCACTCAACTATGCATGCATCGAGCTGGTACAATGTACCCAATCTGCTTCCTCTTGTTATCACCATAGCACCTCTCACCATTTTCACACCTACTTCAAAAAATTGTACATGCACACCCGCATCTATTAGCTTGCTAACATATAATAAATTTCTTGCTAGTCCTAGGATATGCAAGACACCATCAAATCGTCTAACTCTACCATTAGTAAACTTCACATGAATACTACCATGGCCAACAATATCAAGGAAAGAATCATCACCCAAATACGCCTTACCACCATCATAGTTTTCATACTTACTAAACCAATTTTTGTTTGGAGTCATGTGGAAAGATGCACCTGAGTCTATCAACCATACATTATCACCTGCACGAGTGGCCAAGGCTACAATAAAGGCATCTCCATCTTCCTTTTCAGACTTAGAATTAGAATCTTGCTTCTTCTTCTTCTTTTTCTTCTCTTCTTTATAGTCCTTTCAGAAGTGTCTGGATTTGCCACAATTCCAGCATATTACCTTGGACTTACCAGGAGATTTTGATCTCCCCTTATTTTTGGACTTAAAATGGCCATGCTACTTCTCATCTTTGCCTCGTTCTTTTTGTCTTCCTCGAACACTCAAAGCCTCTTTGGCATTTAGAGAGACCTTCCTTCTCATCTCTTTGGAGAGTAGAGAACCAACAACATCCTCCATCTTCAAGATGACAGAAGTGCTCCCAATGGCCATGACAAGGTTGACCCATGAGTTTGGTAGCGAACATAGAAAAGTTTGGCACCTTTCTTCTTCATCCATCTTAACCCCAATTGAGGTCAACTGAGTCACCAACATATTGAATGTTTCAAGATGCTCAAAAATTTGTCCACCTTCTTCCATTCTCAAGGAATACATCTTCTTCCTCAAGAAAATCTTATTTACTAGAGATTTGGCTTGGTATATCTCACCCAACTTCTTCCAAAGGTCCTTCGAAGTGGGTTCTTCATGGACATTTATCAGGATTGAATCTACAAGACACAGTCTAATGAGACCTTTAGCTTTTCTATCTATTACATCATATTTTGCAGCTAAAGCCGCATCCGTAGGCCTCTGGACATTTGCATCCACTGCATCCCAAAGATCCCGATTAATCAAAAAATCTTCCATTTTTAGCTTCCACATTTCAAAGTTCATATCAAAAAACTTCTCTACCTCAATCCTCCTAGATATTCTTGCCATTCGAAAAAAATATCTGCAACAAGATCACAAAGTATCCTCTACACAAGCTCCCACTCAAAACCTTGATTAACTCAAGAAACCCAACAAACCCACAATTGAAACCAAAGGTGATCAAGCTCGGATACCACTTGTAAGGAAATTAGAGTAGTGGAAACAATTTCCTACACCAATCTTGAGAAGAGATTATGCAAAACTTTAAAAACTTGATCAAATAGTTACAAAAAATTAGCACATTCAAAACATGAAATAAATAGTGAAAACACAAAACCCCAGATATATGTGGGGAAAACCCTTTCGGGAAAAAAACCCCACTCTCCAAAGCCTGCTCAATGTATTCCAAATCCAAAACCAAGATTACATACACTTGCAAAGCAAGTCTTTTACAGGAGTATCACTAGTTAACAACTCTGGAAGAATTTTGGCAGCATTCCATCAGCATAACAATACCTGCAAACTCAATCTATAAAACTACTCTTCAAGCCTCCAATTTATAGACCTCCAGCAATACAAGAAACCACCAATGGTTTACAAAACCATGTGCTTGGCTTCTTTAGCAAGATTCTAGTCTAAAATAATCTCTCACGTCCAAAATGAAAACTCCTATTTTTGACCCTTACAGATGTCATAAAAACTGTCATAGAATCTCTAAAAATAGTCCTCCCATGATAGACTATCACATGGGCATCTTATGACACCTAATGAACCAATTTTCAAAGCATCAACAATGTGTAACAACTGTAGGGAAATATTAAATGAAAATAACTATTATGGGAAATATGCAGCAAGGTTGAGACACCTCATTTCCCAACAACTACAGCCCAAGTAATATTCTTTTTGTTGATATTGCAGAAGTGTCATTTGCATGTCGTTGGTAAAGGGGGTTATGTAGCTGCACAAGGTCGGGAAGGAGCGAATGAGATATTTGGATTTGCATTTGTGAGATGCATGAGGACTTGAGTTGGGCATCCATATTGAGGGCATGCATGGGGTAATTTCTCTCATGTTGTTTATGTGATGTCTGAATTGTATTTAGCTCTTGATCTAGAGGCCTAGTCTAATTTTTCTAAAGACTATGTTCTATAGAATGTATCAATGCAGAGGTAGTGTTGTAGTAACTGCAATGGAATCAGGGTGGACTAAGGAACTATCTTATGAAGAAGCAAGACTCTTTTTGGATAGAAGCTTCATCAATGCTTCACATTGGTTAGATCCTTACCTTGCAGTTTAGAGTGATTGTCATCCAACAGAGATCTTCAAAAGTTGTTCCCCACAGACATTGATCATTTGTGAGAAAGAATGTTGTAAAAATGTAGCTTTGTAAGATAGGTTTGTTCATCTGTAGCTCTTTAGTACATTTTTTCATATATCTTCATAATTTGGTAGAAATTTATGTTCAAAATTATTCATATTTTCTAAGGTATTCTTGATTACTTGCTTATATGCTCTTCTTACTTTCGGGTGCTCCGTTTGGGTTTTAGCTTATGCTAACTTCTACATCTATTTATTCAGTTTGGCTTCTATGGCTTTTACTGTTTCCATGTAGTGGTTTGATTTCTACTGGTTGATATTTATAACTCTGCTCGGTTTTGCATTTCATGTTGCATTATTCTATCTATATGTATTCTGCCAAGTTGACACTCTTGACATGTATGATTTTTTCACCCTTTTACTAAATGCTAAGAGGTTCAAGTGTGATGTTTTGACTAAAAATTCTTAAAATCTAAGTGGTATCTAAGATGGTGAGATGAAAGTAATATGAAGAAAATAAAATATTGGTAGGATGTAGAAAATAAAAGGGTAATCATAGTAGATTGGAACAAATTTAGAGGTACATATGATACTGGAATTAGAAGGAACAACATTAGTTGGATAGAAGTCTTTATGCTCAATACAATGGTGTAAAATAGGATAATAAATAGATTGCATCATAATTGAATAGTCAAATTATTCATCTGTTTATGGACAACAAATAACCAAGTAACTAACCATAAACCCAAATCTACACAATGTATCTTGCTAATTTCATTTCATAAAATCTTGCACCATAATTGAATAGTCAAACTATTCACCTATTTATGGACAACAAAGAACCAAGTAACTAACCATAAACCCAAAATCTACACACTTAAGTTGCATAACTATCAAGCAATGTTAGTAGAGGAGGATTTAGTAACTTGTCCCCATTGCCGTGAGATTTGAGATCTTGATTGAGAGAACCTTAGGTTATTTTTTTGTTGATAAAATATGATGTTCTAAGGATTATTGGTGAACACTTGGTTAAATGATGACATAAAAGTGTTTGGAAAAAATTATATAGATTACCTCGGTGGGCAGAGTCCTTGTTAGTCAAATTAAGCTTTAATAAGGATTTTATATAGAAGGATATAAAGAAATAGGGGGGAGAGAGAGAGAGAGAGAGAGAGAGAGAGAGAGAGAGAGAGAGAGAGAGAGAGAGAGAGAAATGGGAAGAGAAAGACATAGATATAGAGATATATCAGAAGAGATAAATGGGAAGAGAAAGACATAGATATAGAGTATATCAAAAGAGAAAGGGACAGAGAGGTTGAGATATAAAGATAGATAGGGGTATAGGCAGGGAGCAAGAGAGGGAGAGATAGAGATGGAGGGAGAGAAAGGTAGAGAGAGAGAGAGAAGAGAATATGGGGAAGAGGGAGATATTTGTAGAGATGGAGAGAGAAGAGAGGGAGATGGAGATGGAGAGCGAAGAGAGGGAGACATTTCTAGAGATGGAGAGGGAGAGAAGAATATAGAGTTAGAGATGAATATAGAGCAAGAGAGGAAGATTGAGACAAATAGATAGAGGTAGAGATGAATATAGAATGAGAGATGAAGAGGGAGAAAAATAGATAGAGATATAGAGAGAAGGAGAAATAAAGATCTAGAGAGAGATAAGGAGATAGAGCTTGGGAAAGATAGAGAGCGATAGGTAGAGAGGAAGAGATAAGGAGGAAGAGGGAGAGATAGAGAGAGATATATGGTGAGATAGAGTGATATAGAGATAGAGATATAAGGAGATATAGAGAGAGAGGGGAAGAGGGAGAGAGATAAAGAGAGAAAAATAGAGAGAAGTAGAGAAAGAAAAATAGAGATGGAGAGGAAGATAGAAATAGGGGACAGAGAGAGAGATAAATGAGAGGAGAAATACATAGATTAATGAGTATGAATGTGTATATTTATACACATTCATACTCATTCCATTTAACCATTAATCATTTAATATTATTGTCATTTTGGATTCCTACAATTGATATCTCTCAACGTTTTCTATATAGACTATGTGATAGGATAGATATGCTAGTTATATAACTATTAAATATTATTTAAATATTATAACAATAATTATTATTATATTTTAATATATGACATTATAATAATAATATAAATATTATAGTGTCCCATGTATAAATAATAATATAAATACATAGGACACTATCCCCCATTCTACACTACCATTTTTGTTAATATTTTAATCAAATGAGATAATATAAGATTAACTATTAATAATATTTATTATTAACCTATACAAGTATAATATAGTTAATTTTATAATATAATATATACCCAGGATGTTCACTATTCATTTTTTGTGAATATTTTAATCAAGCGAGATGGCAGGAACCAATATTAATTATTATAATATAATATAATAATAAGATTAACTATATTATACTTGTATTACAAGATTAACTATATTATACCTATATTAAAAGATTTATTTTTTTGACAAACAATATTATATTATAAGTAATAAGTATTTACATATAATGCTAGAAATTATAGTACTGGCTGAGATAGATACAAAATTGTGCCAATTTGAACCATGAAAAATAGAATTGAAATGGCACTGATTTCCCCGTATAACTACCATTCAAAAATATCAATTTTCTTATATTTTCATATAAATTGCAAAATTTAGTTAAAGACTAAAAAAACATGCCTATTCTTCCATATTATACCTAGGATGTTCTTTATCCTGCTAGCATTGCCATTTGTATGAATATTTTAATCAAGCGGGATGGCAAGGAACCAATATTAATTATTATAATATAATATAATAATAAGATTAACTATATTATACCTATATTAAAATGTTTTTTTGACACAATACCAAGACCGATATTATATTATAAGTACTAAGTATTTACATATAATGCCCTAAATTATAGTACTGGCTGAGATAGATACAAAATTGTGCCAATTTGAACCATGAAAAATAGAATTGAAATGGCACTAATTTCCCCTTATAACTTCTATTCAAAAATATCAATTTTCTTATATTTTCATATGCATTACAAAATTTAGTTAAAGACTAAAAAAAACATGCCTATTCTTCCATATCTCCTTCATTAGTAGAGGTTTCTTCAAAAAATGACCTCTCCCAATCACAAGATTAGAGTGGAATTGAATAGTTCTTTGGTATGTACTCCATCTGGAAAAGAAATTAAATAGTCTGCACCCAACCACCACCCAAATTTATGATGTCCACACCCAAAAGGACGAATATTCCCCAATGTTGATATAGTGAGAAATACTCAAAAAAAAGATAACACTAAGAATGTGCAAGAATTGCATACCCCAAAATACTATGAAGTAGACACCAAAGACTTAATAATTAATTAATTAAAAGGTTAACTATATTATAAGATTAACTATTGATAATATTTATTAATAATATATACCTATATTATTATTATAATAATTAATTATTATTAAAAGGTTAACTATATTATAAGATTAACTATTAATAATATTTATTATTAAAATATTAATCTATGTAGGTGTAATATAGTTAATCTTATAATATAATATATACCTAAGATGTTCACTATCTAGCTATCGTACATTGTCATTTCTATGAATATTTTAATCAAGCAGGATAGTGGGGAACCAATATTAAAATTATTATAATATAATATAATAATAAGATTAACTATATTATACCAGTATTAAAAGATTATTATTGTAATAATTAATTATCATTAAAAGGTTAGCTATATTATAAGATTCTCTTTTATCTGAACTAAAGGAAGAAAATTCTTCTTATCGGACAAACATGATGCAATAATTTGGACTAAAGCCAAATCTAGTTGCTATAATGTGAAAGATGGTTATAACTCTTTAATGGATTCATCTACTTCCTCCCCATGGCACTTTAGGCTTTTATGGGGTTCCAATGTGTGTCGCCAAAAATTGTATACTCTTGAAGAAAGAGACAATTTTGCACTTAATTTGGTCCTATTTTAGTCACCTTTGCATCAATCGCCCCTTAAAAGCAACATTTATAGGCCCCTAATACTCATTATTTTGGACTTTAAGGCCTATTCCACTCACAAATCATACAAATCCCGACAAACAAAATTTTGTGTGTGAGAAAATATGTGAATTATAATAATCAATAACACACAATAGATGCAATGTATTACATTAAGGAAATATAGATTAACAACACAATTTGACAAAATGATTCCTTAAAGAAATTCCATCTTCCTCTATTCCTAAGGATCCTGTATTAGTGCTCTCAAATCTTAATTATGCACTGAATTACTGGGATGACACTTAAGAAATGAGTAGCCATTAAACTAGAATGCAGAAATTGTGTCTACACCTACATGATTTGATGATTTGGATGATGAACTAAATGATATACTGGATGATAAGCTATTGTATACATAATGCTAATGGAATGATGCAATGTTGAATTAAACTAATGGAGATGTTCTGAAAATGATTCTAAATGCTATAAGTAAGCTAAGACACATCTAACAAAGAAGCCATGATTCTAATTTACTTGCTACACTATTATAAATGCTAAGCTATAATGTAAACTAAGCTCTCAAATGCTAAGATGATTTCTGCAGAGTAATTGTATGCAATGCTCTCTTATGCAAAAGTTGTAAATGAGCCTTTATTTATAGATTTCACCAAGGCATCAAGTGAGTTGGCAGCAATGGACGATCAGGATTAAGTCTGGAGAGATCGACGGTGAGAAATGAGGAGGTTAGAGAGAAAAAAGGAAGTTGTCCCCTTTAATAGAACAATCTTTCCAAGTATAGAAAAGAATAAATGGGAAGGAGAAGCCATGTGTCCTTGAGTTTGTTGAGATTGTTTAGGGTAAATACCCATTTTAAAAATTAGGAATAATTATTTTCATGTGACACATGGTGAGATGGAAGATGATGTGGAAGGAGGTTAGAAGAATATGGAGAAATGTGAAAAAATTTGAATTAAAAATTCAAATTTAATGAAAGGGAATTAATCAAATAAAATAAATTAGTTAAATCTTTTTATTTAATTAAATCATGAAGAAAGTGGTTTAGATAAGAGGAATTAAGAAATACGAACTATATAAATAAACTTTGCAATTAATTTATACAATGGAAGAAATAAAGATTTTTATTAATTAAATAACCAGTATTTAATTAATATTCCCCAAACCAATTTTGGATGTATACACATTCAAATCACTCAAATTCTAGAAAACCCACCTCAAAAACCCCTGGTGGGACTAGGTTGCCTAGGGTGGTGACTTAGTCCCTTTTGAGGGATTTTTCACTTTTTAGCGAGAAAATAACCGACTTAATTCAAATTCCCGATGGATGTCGGCCTATGAAGTTAAAATAATGAATAATTAGGTATTGATGCCTATAAATATATGTTCTTAGGTCATTTTTCATAACATTAAGTCATTTTCAACAAACAAATTCAAGAGTTAAGTATTGAATATCTTTCACAAGAAGATTTATTAGTCTATCTATAGCAAAGTTGAAGCTTTAGGGAAGAAAGTTAGGGTTTTTGTAGGTCCTCAAGCTCACTTTTTTTCCAAGATCTCACATTGCAAAGATTTGACCATGGATTCCTATGGAGAATCATGGAGAAATCTAGGTTGAGGAGATGCAACTAGCCATCAAATCAAGCCTAAGGACTTGTTTTCAAAGTGATTCCATCTTCCATTTTCTCCCTACTTTCAGCCTAAGGAAGGTTTGCATGTGATTAATATTCATTTCTAAAGTGATTTAGGGTCTCTTGGAATGAGTCTTGCATCTTTCTAGTTTCATTTATGCTTCTTATTCTTGCATGTTAGAATAGGGTTGCATCTTATTTTCAGACTTCCTAGTCTTAGACACATTTAGGGCTAGGATTTTATGCAGATTTTATCATCTCTTTCAAGGTTTAATTACCAACTAGGGGTTTGACCAAGGAAAACCCCCCATTATAAACCAAATTATATTAAGTTTTGCAGGTATTTTCATATATTCGGATCTGAGTTTCCATTAGAAAACAAAGTGCAAACTAAGGGCTTCTGTTTCCACTTTCAGATCTTCAGAAAATCCAAAGTGGACTAAGTTGCCAACAGCGGCGACTTAGTCCCACTACACTTGTCTGTCAGAAATTTTTGTAGATCTAAATACCCATTTGGAAAAAATAGGCTCATAAGCAGTTTCCCTAATCTGGGACAAAGTCACCCAGCTTGGCGTAAGTGTCCTAGTTGGTTAGAAAATCAAAATTTATAGAATTTCAGAGACATTTACAATCTTCACTCTATCCTTCATCAATTTCCAAGTGCATAGTTTCTATTCATCACCTTTATCTTGTTCTTTATTGCATATAATCTATCATTTTGCATATCACAATGTGTTTTCAAACAACTTGTATTTCTTAGGTTTTGCATTAATAATTCATTTATTTTATTAGTTTATTGCATTTAGACATTGCATATAGGCTATTTCATTCATTCTTACATTAGTTTTGAGTGGGGACATTACACATTTTAGTCCATCTCTCTCCTTTTAGGTGGAAAACCCTAGAAGTGCAAGAGAACCTAGGATACCAAAATTGGTGTCTACACGATGTTCTCCCCAAAGCTAGTGCATTTGCTTGGTTTGCTCTAAAAGATGTGATTCTCACTAGTATGAGGTTGGATAGGTTTTCCTAACCTCATTATTCCCATGTGTAATATGTGGAAAGGCCTATGAATGCACAGATCACCTTCTCATAGGTTGCTCTTTTTCCCATTAGTGTTGGATTTGGTTGATGAGGAAATTGGGTTGGGCAAGCCCTCTTCATAATTCTATTGTAAAAAAATTTCTTAGTTGGATGATATTATTCTCTAATCTTATGTTCTCTTGCATGTGGGAAATATGACCCTCTATCACTATTTGGAACTTATGGCTGGAAAGGAACAACTGTATTTTTAGGAAAAATACCTCTGCCTTGAAACAAGTTCTTCAAAAAATTGAAATATCTATTTCGGAGGTGATAATGTCAAGCATCTATATAAATGCACAATCAAAAAATAAATCCTTTTCTTCCTAGGACTCGCTTGTCCTAAAAAATTGGCCTCTTTTAAAACCCCCTAAATCTGGCTCTGTGCAAAGTAAAGATTCTCTTGCAAAAAGGAAGCTTGTCAAATGATCTCCGCCTCCACAAGGTTTTATAAAACTGAATTTTGATGGTGCTTCCAGAGGTAACCCTGGGAAATCAAGGGCTGCTGCAATTCTAAGAGATTGGCAAGGCAATCATATTGGTGTTGTGTGTGAATCTTTACAAGAGGGTACAAGTAATATTGTTGAATTCAATGCTCTAATAATTGGGTTAGAGTTGGCTATAAAATTATCAATTTCTCATTTAGTAATTGAGGGGGATTCAATGGTGACAATATCTACTATTTCAAATAGAAGATCAAAATTATGGCATCTAGATTATCTTTTATCTCATACTCTGACCCTGCTTAGTAACTTTTCCTCCTTTCAAATAAGACACTATTACAAGGAGGCTAACATTCTTATAGATTCATTGACAAACAAGGTCATAGATGATTATATTGATTTTAAAATATTATCAAGGCATGATTGTGTCTCACTTTTTTCATTATTATGGTTCTTGTGGCAAGAGGCATTCATTTCACGTATAAATGGTCGCTTCTATTTTAATATTGTTATTAAATACCAGGGATGTTGTTTATTCTCAGTTATGTCTGCATTAAACCTAGATTTGATTTTCAAAAAAAAATTATCATGTTTCTTTATTGGGAATGATAAATACTTTCCACTTCCCAATGTTGTCTTCTTATGGTTGGAATAAATCCTATTGGCACCTCATGTCTGTGCATGGTTTTGGTGGCGGTCATTTATGGTATCTATGCTTTAAGATTTTATCTCATATTCATTCAACAAAATGGACCGTTACTCCCATATGAATTGTTGCTAAATTGGGGAACATTATTTTTATATTCCTAGGTTCATTTTCATTTGCCCATGTGGGGATGCCTCACACTGACATACATTAGTGAATGGCTAGTTTTAGAGGCTCCTCCACTGGGAGACCTCAATTCTTAAGAATGGTTGATCTAACATTTCATACAATGAATTACTTTGTTTGTGACACCGATATTTTTTCCTGGTTATTGGTGTGCATCCAGCTCTTATGGTACAACCTTGGGCTTCTATACCACTCAATTGTACAATGAGATGCCAGTTTCTTAAATAATCCCCTATGTGGGTGCCTCCCACATGGTTTGTGGGTATTTTTTGGTATATTAAAATATCATTTTTTGGATGCTTCTTCCTCACGAGTTACTGGTGGTCTTCTTTGAACTGATGATGGAGGCATCTTTTAGCTCATTTGTACCCCTTCTCATTTTTATGAGATCAGATATTGTAATCCTTTATCAATTGAAAATCTTGGGAGATCTTTTATAATTCAATGTAATCAAGTTATAGGTTCCATTTCAATGGTTTTGGGTGAGGACTGGATTGGTTTCCATTCAATGGTTTTTCCTCATGAAATTGTGTTGCAGGAGCACCTTTGCAATATCTTGATTCCATCATGTAAAACTTGATAGGTTGATTAAATTTTGGTGTTCCAACATTGTATTAGGGTCCTTCAAGTCATTTCTCATGTAGTAGTGTCATTTTTCAAGAAAATGTGAAAAATATAAAGTTAACAAATATTGACAAATTGCATAGTTAAGTAAAAGTTGCATTATGGAAGTTGAAGGGTCTTAAGCATTGGTGGGTAGTTAGAGAGTAGTTAGAAGATTAGAAGTCAGTTTTTTTCCCTTTAAAAATGCTTTTGAATGCATTGTAACTTTGAGGGTGATTGAAATGAGAAGATAGAATAAAGGAAATCTCTAATTTTAAGCAATTTCTATAAAAAAAATTGTGTTTCTAGACATATGTACGGATTGTACAGACTATAAAACGTGCAAAATTGGTTGTAAGTGTTGTGAAATCCAATCACCTTCCATATGAATCTTTTTTCATACATTTTAGGGATCATTTGAATTAGATATCATCGTTTCTCTCATAACCGTTAGAAACCCTTAAGACTAGGGTCAACAGTGAGTCAAGATAATTATGTTTCTCTTTATTTTGTTGGAAAAATCATATGGTTTTTTGTGACATTGTTCTTCTATGTATAAAATCTAATATTCAAATGGTTTTGAGTCAAGCCTATAAGATTTAAGGAATTATGGAATGAAGTTTTGAGTGGTTTTTTTGAGTATACAGTCTGAAACAAAGCATTTAAGGGAATATAACCTAGGGTTTTACAAAATCCTTAAGGAAATGAGCATATAATGGTTTGTTAAGCTTGAGTAAGTCAAACAAAACATGTTTGAACCATTGATCAAGGGAAAATATGATTGGAACCTGTACATCCAATAAACCCTATTGGACTTGAGACCTAATTAGGCCTATGATAGCAGCGTTCAGTCCTAGTTTGATCAATTTTCTCCAAGAAAACATATGCTAAACTTTTGATATGTTCTAAGGAACATAAGGGGTATCTTAAAATTTGTTTACAGTCAGTGATAAGGGTTTGTATTTGAAGTTATCTCTGATAGAGTTATGAGGTATGGCTACAAGAAGACTAATGGTCATTGGGGTCTTGTTTAGAAAACCACTGACGGAGGGGTACTTGAGGTGTAAAATGTGTTTGAACCTATTACTCCAAGCTTGGTAAAATTGCTCTAAATGTTGGAATAGTGATTTGGGCCTCAGTAAACAAAAATTGGTGTTTGTGGCTTATGAATGACATAAGTGCACACTAAGGATAGTTATAAAGAATATGATTTTTGTTGATGTTTGAAAGAACTAAATGGACTTAGAGCAGCCATTCACAAGGGGATAAAAGTGTTTGAAGAGCTGGAATGAATTTGGAACTCCTATTCTGTATGAATAAAGACTTAAGGGGAAATATAGTTGAATAAGTGTGGACTCAAAAGGCCTACAAGTGAAAGGTGAGTTAGAGATGTTTTGAGTTAGTTAAATAGAGATTGTTGAAGGTGTTGTTTTCTTCCTCTGTACTTGCATCAAATTGTCTCTCATTTTCTCTCCAATTTGATGGATATCCTCTAGTGCACAAAGATGGTAAAATATCTTCCAGGTACTTACATCATCCCTCACATTTTTCCACTTTCAAACCTCCAACCTATTCTTGATAGGTACATGATCTACAACACAAATCAAAAAATGGCAGGTGGTGTTCTCTGTCGCCAGTTGTTACTTTATAATAATGCATTTGCAACTCTCCTTAGTTCAATGGCACATGGGTTGTTGGATGAATTTTTGTATGAACTCAATTGCAGACTTGATATAGGCTATGGCCATGCTTGGGTAATAATGTTTGTGCTATGTTACATAACCTATTTTATGTTGTTCAATTTCTCATTAGGCATGCTTTGGTGGAACTACACTTAGAGCCTTATTTTCCTCCTCCAAGTGATATGGATTCATCCCCAGAAAGTGGTGTTTGAACATTTTATGGTTGGCTAGGGTTCTAAAGGATCGACACCTTTCTTCTTATTGAATGTAATTAGGGTTTCAAGCTTAAATCTTCAAATTTGAAAAAAAATTGGTTGCTAGAGGTAGTTTATGAATATTATTCCCTGATTTTGGTAGCTTCTTGGGGATTTGTTCTTTGAAAATGAAAAATAAATTGTAATTTAGCTTATCATGCTTTAATGTTATTGTTGGTGGTGGCATTTTTTAATATCCAGAAGATGGAAAAATATTTTGTATTAGCTTGAAAGAAACTTCATTGTGTCCCCTCTACATTTTATCCAGGCATGCTTGGGATTTTGGTCTATGCTAGTACATATCATCAATGTAATTCCTACGATGGGTTATTGCTTTCTGATAGTGGAAGCTTAGTTTGTAGCTACTCATAATGAGCTCGACTTATGTATTTCTTAATTCCATTAATAAAATGTTCAGTAGCTTGCCACTTTTGTTATATAAGAAATTATATTATAAGATTAACTATTAATAATATTTATTATTAAAAGATTAAGTATATTATACCTATATTAAAAGATTGTTATTATAATAAATTCCATCAATGGCACACATAGAAGCAAAGCAGGTGGGAAGTTATGTAGAGGTGGTACAAATAGGAGAAGATGGCAAAGGTCATGGCTCAGTGAGGAAGGAGTAGGGTGGTGAATCTCTGGGGCATGGGCTTGAGGATGCCCATGTTGTAGGCTCTAAGCAACAAAATTCTGGAAGCCCTGTTTTACCGAGGACCACTGGGTGAAATTCAAATTTTTGTAGGCATCCAAATGGTGAGAATGGAGATCAAGGATGGCAATGCCACAATCCTAGGTTTTGTTGGGATCAACATGGGGCTATAAATCCCCTCAACCCAAATAATGGTGCAAGGCCTTTTGGACAGAACCATGGCAATCTATGTCATGGAAATAGTGCACAGAACCAGTCAAGGTGGGAGGGTTTTGGTGGCAGGAAATTCTCAGGAAGAAGATGAACTATGGTTTTGAGTTCCCTCAAACTCCAGGCAGAAAATGAGTGCCTTGAAAAGGTAGAGATTATTATGAGGTGGTATGGAATGTGGTTCAATTGGGATAGTTTCATGCATTGGTGGCATGGTAAATGGGGTGAAAACCTATAGTTTAAGGTTTTTGTACAAGGATATTTTGTAGTCATTTGTCCTTCGAAGGAGATCAGGGAGGAAATTTATCATGGTGTGTGGATCATGGATGGGTGCAACTTTTGTATTTGTAGATGGCAGCTTGGTTTCGATCTGTATCACACTCGGGACTATGTCTAGGATTGGTACAAATTGTTGAATTTACCCCTTGACACCCCTTGAATTCTAGGCCCCAGGTATCTTAGCGGACATTAGCAACAGTTTGGGTGACTTTGTTTGTGTAGAGGAGAGGTTGGATGCTGATGGTATTAGCTCTGACATAATAATGTGTTGAAAAATTTCCTAATAGCCAAATCTAGTGTGAAATTTTAAAATTTTCATGGACTGGGGAAACTAGGTGTAGGCATTAGTCTTGGACTCTTACTCAAGCAACGCCCTTTTAAGAACCATAAGTTGGAGAAATCAACATATGGAAGGAAATTGGGTTCCCACCCACAACTCTCAGGGTGGGATGGGCTCAAAGAGCCCTCATAAGTGAGCTTCTTTGGTAGGCTCACAAATCTCAAAGGAGAAGGAAGAGGTTGGGGTGTCAATCAAAAAAATGGGGGTAGGTGAAGAGGTGGTGGTGCTGAGAGATTAGAAAAGGGAGATTGATGAAAAGGTGATAGACACTATCGATTTACTTGGAAAAAGGGTGAGGAAAGAGGACCTTAATTCCCTAATGGAGGTTGGCACCAAATTGGTCAAGCTCGTCAAGGCAGCCAAAATGGGGGTGATCAACATCAACAATGATGATTGGTTTGAGGAATGGTCCAATTGTTCACATCTTGACATAGATGAAGTAGACCAGGAGGAGGTGGGTTTGGTCAATAAATCAAGCAAACGAAAAAGAGTTGATATACAGGAGCAGGGTGCTCCAGAAAAATTGGGCATAGCACAAAAGGAGTACAACTAAATCTCTCTAGATTGCAGTGAGTACAAAACTCAGGGGTGAATCCAAAATAGAGAAAAACTCAAATGGGAGGGTGAAGCGATTGGGCAGATGAAGATTAATGAGATGTTGAAATTAGGGAATGGTGATGCCCTTCTTGAACATCCATGAAACTCTTAACTTGGAATATTAGGGGCTTAAATTCCCCCAACAAATGATGCTTGATTATGAATCAAGTAGACTTAATGGAAGTAGATATCTATATTTTGTAAGAGACAAAGTTCAGTAATCAAGAGCAAGTGAACTTTGGTAAAAAGGTGAAACATTGGTGATTAATTGGGGTCAATGCTTTGGGGCCCTCAAGTGGGCTTATGATCCTTTAGAAGCCACAGAATATTCTTCTGGAAGAGGTGGCAGAAAATAGATCTTGGATTGCCTGTAAGGTAAGGAGCATCATCTCCAATCTTAGTTTCCTTTCGATTAATTTTATGGCCTTGATAATTGCCTTCAAAATAGACAACTGTGGAATTAACTTGACATCATTTGTATTGATCCGGCTTTTTATTTTTGTATTGTGGGTGGGGATTTTAAGAAAATTCTCAAAATGTCAAATAAGAAAGGTGGTGTCACAAGAAAGCTTCAATTTCAATTGGACTTTGAAAGTTTTGTTGAGAGGAACATGTTTCTCGATGTGCATACGGGTAACGAGAAGTACATATGGACAAATCAAAAAAGTGGGTTTTGTAGCATTGCTGAGAAACTAGAAAGATTCTTGTTTAGAGGTGATTTAAGCCTCTTCCCCTTCACCCTGGAGAGTAAGATAATTCCCTACTTGGGGTTAGATCACTTTCTTGTAGCCCTGGAAGTTGTGGGGGAAAGAAGTCTGGTGCAATGCCCATTCAAATTTGAAAATATGTGGTTTAGAGATCCATATTTTATTTCCCTAATCAAAATTTGGTGGGAAAATTGAAACCTAGGGGGCATAAAGTTGTTCAACCTTGTCTCCAGGTTAAGGGTAATTAAACAAAATTTGAAGCTTTGGAACAAAGATTAGTTCAAAAAAAAATTTGCAAAAAAAGGAGGATAGAAGAGGCTTTGGCGGTGCTATCTGAGGATGTTATCAAGAATGGAATGGATAATCACCATTTTTTGAAGAGAAGGATCTATTGAAGAAACTAAATGATTTCTTGGCCAAATAAGAAGTCTTTTGGAAGCAAAAATCAAGAGAAACATGGCTTGTGGTTGGAGATAAGAAAACTAATTTTTTTCACAATTCAACCAAGGCATGTAGGGAGATAAGTAGAATTACTAGCATCATATCAAGTGAAGGAAGGGTCCTAGAGAAGATAGATGAGGTGAAATATTCCACGATGGATTACTTTGAGAACCTCTTAAATGATTGGTCGGGGTTGAATTTATAGGCACAACAGGAGCTTCTGGAGTGTATACCCAAGATAATCACACAAGAACAAAATTTGATGTTGAATAGTAAGCTCTTAGAGCAGGAAATCAAAGAAGCCCTATTTCAACTCCATCCATACAAGGCTCCGAGCCTAGATGGCTTCCCTACTATTTTTTTCAAAAGTGTTAGGGAATTATGGGTAAAGATATCTGGGAGGCAATTGAAGATTACAAGTGTTCAAGTAAGGTGCTAAAGGAACTAAACAACACTTTCATCACTTTGATCCCTAAAAAGGAAAAACTAGAGTCTCTTGATGAATTCGGGCTAATCTCTCTACATAACACCATTTATAAAATTTTGGCCAAAGTTGTGGTAAACAAATTGAAGAAATTCCTTCCCAACATTATCTCAAAAGAGCAAATGGTTTCATCCTTGGTAGATCGATTCTAGATGGGGTCATTATTGCTCAAGAGGCTATACATTCCATTGAAATCATGAAGAAACTAACAATGCTTATCAAGCTAGACATTAGGAAGGCATATGACAAGGTTGACTGGCATTTTCTTTTCAAAACTTTGTAGGCTTTTGAGTTCAACAAGTCTTGGTTGGAGTGAATCTTTGGTTGGATTGCTTGCCCGAGATTCTCTATCCTTTTGAATGGATCTCTTGAAGGTTTTTTAGTGCCTCTAGGGGGCTTCATTAGGGGGATCCCCTATCTCCTTTCCTTTTTATTTTAGTGGCAGAGGCCCTAGGAAAATTCATCTCCAATGCTTGGCATAGTGGGCACATGGAAGAAGTACAAATTACAAGTGGAGTCCCAGCCGCCACCCACCAGCAATTTGCAAATGATACCATGCTATTTGGTAGAGCCCATGTTCAGGAAGCAAGGCACTTCTAGGAGATCCTAGAGAAATATTATCTAGCTTCGGGTCAGGAGGTCAATGTGGGAAAATCATAAGTTTTTTTCTTCAATACTACCGTGCGGAATGAGGCTCGGATTCTAAGAATTATGAAATTCAAAAGAGGGAAACCCTCCTGTAAATACCTAGGCCTTCCTCTATCCAATGGGGTGCAATCAGGTAAAATTTGGGATAATGTGATCAAGAAGGTGGAGGATTCGATCGCATCTTGGAAATGCAAGTGACTTTCTTAGGCCACCTGTCTAACAAAACTCAAAGTAGTCATCACTGCATTTCCTTCCTATCTTTCCTCACATTTGCCTATGTTGGCTGGGGTGTGCAAAATTTTGAACAAAAAAATGAAGGATTTTTTTTGGTAGGGCAATTTTGAGTGGTGTAAATTCTGATTGGTGAAGTGGGAGAAGGTGTGTGAAAGCAAGGAAAGGGATGGGGTAGGAATGAAGAATCTCCAACTTCAAAAAATAGCCTTAGGTGAAAAATAGGTTTGGACTCTTCATGCCAAGAATGAATCAAAATAGGAAAGGATTCTTAAAGTGAAGTACATGGCAATAGAGGGGCATAGAATTTTCACTTCCAAAATCCTCCCATCGAGCTCCAAAATTTGGAATTTTATATGCAGTTGTTGAGATGTTGTGTTGTATTTCCTAACTTGGGAGGTCAAAGATGAAAGTTGTGCCTCTTTATTGGAGGACTCTTGGAAAAGCTTTCCCAAATTGTCTAAGGTGGGAAGGCTTGAGAATGTGAGAAACACCACCAAATAGGCATGAGCAGATAGGGTAAGAGACTACTTGGTGGTCAGAACAGTGGACGACTGGCCTAAAGTGGAGTGGAAGAGTGTTTAGGGTCTAGGTCTTGACCCCAAGGAAGTAGCCCGTTATGAAGAGACAATGAAAGAGAGGGTCATTTGCTTCAAAGTTAGCCTAAACATCTTAAGATGGGGTGTCTCACCATATGGGGAATACAAGGTGAAAGAAGGCTATAACAAGTTGGCATCCAGTGTTGTGGAGAGCAAGCTCCCTAGCAACTTGTGCTGGAACAAGGCATGCTTGCCTAAGGCCAATATTTTTACTTGGGCAGCTGCCCAAGGCAGGATTCTCATGGGAAATAGATTTTCCAAGCTTAGATTCTTTGGGCCAACCAGGTGCTCTCTGTGCAAACAGAGCGAGGAAACTGGCAATCATCTCCTTCTTAATTTTCCCTATTCTCAAAATTGTTGGAAATGGTTACTTGCTAAGCTGAATTGGCAAATGGTGCTATCGAACAAATTGTTAGATGTGTTATTGAGTTGGCCTTCATTGCAGAAACAAGCATTATTCACCTATTTTTGGACTTCTAGCCCCTCACTAATGCTCTGGGAAATTTGGAAAGAATGAAACTGGTGCATCTTCTAGTAGAAGGAAATGATGCCTCATTCATTAAAAAACAAATTGGAGGCATGCCTAGTTGAACTGATAAATTCTAGAGTTAAGGAGACTAGTCATAGTAAGAGAACTTTCACTAAATGGGATGCAAGGTTGTGACATAATTTGAATGGCCTTTGGGTCCCACCTATTATAGGAGAAGGGGGGTTCAAAACATTGGAAAAATGGAAGACCACTCATTGGTCCCCTCTGGAGCTAGGCTCGTACAAGCTTAACTTCGATGGCGCTTCTCGAGGAAACCCAAGTGACTCTGGAGTGGGCTGCATTGTTCATGATTAGCAAGGAAAAGTAGTTGGTTGGCTGGTAGAACCATTACCAAAGGAAAAAAAATTAACAAGGTGGAAATGCTTGTAGTGTCTTGGCTTAAGGCCGGTAAGGACTTGAAAGAGAATCTAGCCATCAAAGGTGACTCCACAAAGAATAATTAATGCTCTAAGAATGCAAAATATGCTCTCAAGAATTGATGACACAAATCTAGAAGAAGCTTCGAGTCTGTGGATAGTTTTGGACGAAGGCCCATTTCAGCATTTTGCAATAAATGTAACCTTTGAAGCAGATCGGGTTATCCAATTCTAGGGCAGATGGAAACTTAAAACCCTTTGTGCCAAAGCAATAGAGCCGTGGTCCCTATGGGTAGCCGAGAGCAACCTTTCCAATAATAGGAATCCGGCGGAAGCGGTCGGGCCTTTTAGGAAGATGCATGCTCCAGTTAAGTCGGCCGATCTTCATGTGGGTGGTGGGCTGATTTGTTTCAAGATTGATGCCCACGTTTTTGTATCTTTCACTCAGTGGTGATAAAAGGATGTGTATCATTATTGCATCATTCATTCAAACATGCTTTTTCAATCGATGTTCAAAACTTATGATGGGGAATGACACGCACTCAAAGGATACAACCACCTCACTATTGAGAGCCAAGGACAACATCTTGCAGCATTTCAAGGGCATGACTACAGTAATCCGGTGTAAGCATGATCCCCGCGGTAATGTAGGGTAAGTGTGAATTGCTGGGGGCTTAAATGATCAACAATGGCCCATTCTTTCGGCACGACTATGGAAAATTTTGGTTTTAATTCCTTCCGATGAAGCTTTGTTCTTACAAGCATGGAAAAGCCTTAAAGTCTGGCTACTGAGTTCTCATCGGCTGATTTGATGAGCATGGGCTTGATACCCCCCATCCAATTGGATTGCAAGACCCAGAAAATGACCTTCAAGGTGATCACAGACCAACATTTGAAGTAGATCATGTTGTGGATAGACCCACATGTGGTTGTGGAAAATCAAATGGTTTTAGGCAAGGAACGCTTATCAAACTGGGAGAAATTTTGGGTTAACACCCACATTGTCTATAGGTTCCTAGCCTCAATGCTTGATGTTCCTACTCCAAAAGCTAAGGTGCATGTGATAGTATTCAAGCTCTTCAAGAAAGAGCTCCTGAGTGGACTAGATGAAATTCTGAGAACGACTCTTTTTGGTCATGGTGCTCCTCAGCCAAGAGACCTCCCTCTGGTCAAGATTATTCACGAGGTAATTAATGTTTACCCTTTGCTTCTGGAGCTAAAAGGCATGGCCTTGGTAATGCATCGTCAAATTGCTACTTATGGGGTGAGTTTCTAAAGAAGTTGTTAATGGTTGAGCCAGTAAATGGTTTTGAATGGGTCTTTGAATTAGACCAATTTGCTAAGATGAATGGTTTCTAGGTGAGGATAGGTTGTTTGGAAAGGTTTTAATGTTTATAGTATAATGCTTATAGTTATCTTGTAGTAGGAAACATGTATTGTTCATAAGCTATGACCATTTTTCAGCTTGTTTCGACTATGGTTGGATACTATTTTTATGGGGGTTTCTGGTTGCCTGGTGTCGTATGAAATTTTGTGGGCCGCTCTTGTGTAGTTTTTGGTGGCAGCTCCATTGGTGTCTAGGTATTAGCTAAAGTTTGGGTGGTGGGTCTAGTTTTTTTGCTGAGGTATTTCTTCTCCATATCTCCTGCTATGCAGATGTTTATACTAGAATTTTAAATATTAATAGAAAATTCCTTACGAATAAAAAAATATTATTATTATAATAATTAATTATTATTAAAAAGTTAACTATATTATAAGATTAACTATTAATAATATTTATTAATCTTATAATATAATATATAATAATATATACATAGGATGTTCACTCCCGCTATCTTTCATTGCCATTTCTATGAATATTTTAATTAAGCAGGATGGCGGGGAACTAATATTAATTATTATAATATAATATAATAATATTAACTATTTTATAATTGTATTAAAAGATTATTATTATAATAATTAATTATTATTAAAAGTTTAACTATATTATAAGATTAACTATTAATAATATTTATTATTAAAAGATTAACTATATTATACCAGTATAAAAAGATTAAATCCTAAGATTGTAAATCTTTTTGTGTCCCTTTATTCAATGTTGCTTATTTCTATGTGACATCTTTCTTCTTGTGATGTCATTTCATGAGCATAATTATTATTTCTGTGTGGCATCCTTCTTCTTGTGATGTCACTTCATGAGCATAATTTTTAGGTGTTTCATTCTTGAAACTTTGTTTTTTTCCTCTCTATGGGGGTATTTATTGTTGGCCTTGCTGTTGCACCAAAAGGTTGACCTAAAAAATGCCTGATACAAGTGTCAATTAAGATCCACAAGAGGCGGTTAGACCATGTCGCAAACCCAAGCACCATGTTGGACAAGGAAGACCAAGGGACACATCATCTTGCAACAATCCCCCTAGTACAAGTGAAATGTTTGAACCTACGACTAGCTCTGATACCAATTGTTGGCCTTGTCATTGCACCAAAAGGTTGACTTGTTAATGCTCGATACAAGCGTTAGTTAAGATCCACAGGAGGCAGTTAGACCATGTCACAAACCCAAGCATTGTGTTGTACAAGGAAGACCAAGGGACACGCCATCTTGCAACATTTATTTCTCTTGTTAGCAAGTTTAGGAATTTTGTATCCATATGATTTGTAAAGGTTCTTCACTTTCTTTCCCCTTTTTTCCTTAAATAAAATTGCATTCACTTTTTATTTACAATTATTTTAAGGGGGAATCCATTTGCAATTTCATGTTTGCATATACACACATGCACACACAGACACATTGTTGGAATAATCATTCTTGTTGGGAATTAAGATGTATTAAACTTTTCAAATTTATAGCATTTGATTTTAATTATAATTTATTATTTTCCTACATTTAATTTTATTTAAATCAACCTCACATGGAAATGGGACATGGAATTTTGAGGTGACATTGTTTTCCAAGTTTTAATACTTTGTAAATTATCTATTGTAATAATATTTTGGATACCCTACGTATGTTGGATCTTATGATAACATTATGATATATTCTTATTACACACAAGAGCTTGTGAGAGGGGAGTTACTTTAGAATATTGAACAACATTATGATATTTATGGACACTTTTAATGAGTAGTATTTTATGGAAGTTACAAATTGGGTGCCCATATTAGTTGCACTCTTATAATAGATTATGATATTTTTAAGAAGTAATTTTTATTTAGTATTTTTATGCTATATGTGGTAATCTCTAGGTGGGAATCAAAATTTGGTGTCAAACTTGAAAACCATACTTCTAATGAATTCAACACACGGTTTATAAAACCATTTATACTTTCTAGTTTTCTCATATACTTATAAATTGTGTGTTTGGAGTTATAGTATTATATTGTATGAATTTACAATTATTAAAAATTACTCTAGAATTTGATCTTGGTGAAACTCTTGTAAAATATTTCTTTGAAAGTGTGTTGTAATTTCTTGTTTTTTTTTTAAATATATTGAGTAGGTTTAGGGGTGTGGGTTTTTTTCTCGAAAAGGTTTTCAACATATAACTCTAGTGTTATGTGTTATATTTTTTATGTCTTTATACATGATTTTACATATTCTATAATAGATTAGATTTTTTTTTTTGTAAAGTACTCTCAATATTGGCATCTAGAAAATTCATCACCAACACTTCATCGAAGGAAAATTCATCGATGAAAAATTCACTGCCAAGTAAAATTCACCGCCAACAATTCACCAAGTTTTTGAAATATATATTTAAAAATATTGGTGAATTGCTTGTGGTGAATTTTCCTTCAGTGAATTGTTGGCAATGAATTTACCTAAAGCCCTCAATATTAGTGTAGGAAGTTGATTCCATTGTCTTTGATCCTTACAAGTGGTATAAGAGCCTAATCACCTTTGGTTTTAGTTTTTGGGTTGGGTTTTTCATCTAATCTACTTTTTAGTGGGAGGTTATGTAGAAGATAAATTTATGATCTTATTTTAGGAAATATAGATTCAATCACATCAAGGATGACTGAAGCTATTTTTTATTTTGGAAAAAAATTTGAGTTGTCAAAAATAAAAATAGAGGATCTATTGATAGATCATAAATTTTGGGGTACCATTGATGAGAAAGTTCAAAGAACTATAAATTATTAGTATGGAATTATGGACTAGAAAGAAAAGGGTCACATAAGACTATGTCTTGAAAATTCCATTTTTATTAATATCCACAAGAAACCTATTACAAATAAATTATGGCAAAAGCTACATAAAATCTATCAAGATAAACCTATCGTTAATAAGTTGTTTCTATGAAAGAAATTATATTGTTTGAGAATAGAGGAATGTGAAAATAAACTCAATATTTTGGTGGTGTAGTTAAGTTTAGCGGGTGTGAAAATGTATGACAAAAAGAGATGTCAAAATTTCTTATGTTATTTTCTTGATTCATGGGAAAATCTTGCCATGGCCGTTGGGAACACTTCTATAGTCTTGAAGGTTGAATATGTTATTTCTAAATAGATGAGAAGAAATATTTCCATTAGCACCAAGTGTTGGGAATAGGATGCCATTTAATTTTGCAATCCTAAACATTATTTCATGTATCTGCTAAGTCTTTGGAAAGTGTTCCCGAACACTAGGATTAGAAAGAGATTAAATTCGAATGAAATGAATATGTTAATTGACATTTGTTATTAATTCTAAATGATAGGAACATGTGGGCACACCCAAGAAGAGCTCCTAAAAATAGGAGCACATGGAGCACCCACATGGAAGGTGGAACTCACTTTGAGTTAAGTTAACTATTTGGAGAAAAGATAACACTTCAGTAATGCATGTAAAGATCCTCAAAGTTAGGGATTGATGTTTACATGCATGGGGTTCATTTCAATTCAATTCAATTCAATTATGGTTCACTTATCTTCAATTGCATGTAGTTAGTTTTAGTTGAATGCTAGTTGAATTTAGTTGAATTGGAATGCATGACTAATGACTTGAGTTGCATGACAGATAACAGGTGACTACTTTGAGTTAACAGGGGATGATCAATCATGCATGATATTTGCATGAATGGTGGAGAGATATGTTTCAGTTAATAGAGATTGACTTGGACCCACCTTGGGCGACAAAGTTGGCATCTTGGAGTTAACACTTTTGCATGAGAAGATATTTTATAAGGCTGAGTTAAGTGGGCCCATTCTTGGGTGCCAACTTTGAGGAGAAGCTTACAAGATATTTTTGTAATCAATGTTGAGTTAGGACTTTAGTTTGGAATGCCCAAATTGATGAAGGACTTGGTTTGACATTATTTTTCATGGAAGAACTCTACTTGCACAACAATGGCATAGATATTTGTGAGGACCTTTATCCTCTTGTAATTTTCAACTCTTTGGAGTTTACAATGTTCACAATTTTCTATGTATTGCAGCAAGTTGAAGAGAGTTCAATCAAAGTTTATTATAGGTTGTGAAGAAGAATTGTTGAAGGAAAAAGAAGCATCTCAAGCAAGGATTGATAAAGAATTATTGTAATCTTGTTCTAAGGTTAAATAATACAAGCACTATTGATTCTGGTGGTGGAGTTTTTTCCTGAAAGGGTTTCTCCACAATATATGTTTTGTCACTTCTATCTTATGTCTACTTCTACAATTGGTAAAATGAATCTAAACAAATAATCATATACAAAGAAATTGTAACAAAGAACACTTAATTAGATCTACAATCTCATAGTTTTACAAAGTATTAAGCTACATAATTACCTCCATTTTCAACATTTGGTATTAGAGCTAATGGTTGGGGTAGAGTTTGGGACGCCTTTTTCTTACAACTTTGAAGATTTTTTTGGCTGTAGTGGGAGATTTTACTATTGTGTTATTGCTGATTTTGGAAAATAAGTTTGTTACAATGAGTTTTAATTCTAGTTTAGATATTGAAAGATTCAATGGATCTAATTATGAGATGTGGAAACTAAAAATAGAGGATATCCTTGAAGAGAGAGATTAGTGGTTAGCTATTGGTAATGAGACAAAGTCACCTACAATGATGTCAGATGAGGATTGGGCTAAGCTTGATAAGAAGGCAAGAGGGACCATAAGATTATTTCTTGTTGATGTTGTTCTCTTGAATGTTTCAAATGAAACTACCGCATATAAGTTGTGGAAGAGAATAGGTGATATCTATCAAACCAAAAGTCTTACTAATGAATTTTATTTGAAAAGATAGTTGTATTCTTTAAAGATGAAAGATGGTGATTCTGTTGCAAATCATTTGAATGTTTTTAATTTGATTCTAAGTTAGTTACATCTATAGATGTAAAGATAGACGATGAAGATAAATTCATTTTGTTACTTTGTTCTTTACCAAAGTCTTGGGAAAATCTAATTGTTGCTATCAGTGGTAGTGGTGTGCAGATCCGAAGATGGACAATATAATTCCTACTCTCCTATCAAAGGAGATGAGGAGGAAGTCTAAAATGGAAATCCAAGATGCCTTGTTTGTAAAAGGTAATCTTGAGAAAAAGGAACTTAAGGGAGACAAGGAAGGAAAGGGTAGGTATGAAGGACGGAGTAAGGTAAAGTGTTGGAACTATGGGAAACTGGGACATGTGAAGAAGGATTGTAAGAATAAGAAAAAGAGTTATGATTCTTCTATGGAGGAATCCTCATATGACAATAATCATGCATTGATCATTTCATGTAAAAATGTAAGTGATGACTCTTTGCTTGATGTTTCAGAGTGATCTTCATGAAGAGGATGGTAGTCATGATGCCATGTGTAGCTTGTACCATGGTTCAATGGGAGTTGTTGGCGGTGACGTGGATGCATCATTAGTATGGTTATCTTCATGTGTTTGGAGATATGATTTATTGGTTTAGACTGTATTTGTTATGATGTCATGGTATATTATTGATTCTAGATTAGAGTTTGGAATATTACATGTTCTCTTGAGACTAGGATATATGTTAAGATGCATGTGATCTCCTTGGAGGAGATGGTTAGATCATGAATGTCATGTTTATGTTTCTAATTCATGATTGGAGCTTTGAAATTGATCATAGTAGTTCTCTTATGTATTGGGTACATTAATCATTTGCTTGATTACTTCATGATAGTGCTATGTTGCATTTGGAGTTTGGCATGGATTGGTTGGTTACAGTTCCTCGTGGATACTTGGAGAAATAGGTGAGGCTTGAGTTCTCTTATGGTTAGAGACATGTGTTGAGATGGTTACTCTTGATGATATTTTAGTAGGAAGTCCGAGGAGCGTACACCTTGGTTGGACATGAGCTTAGCACACTCAGCGGTTACACATGCCTCTAAAGAGGTAGTTTGGTTACAAAGACTTGGGAAAGGCATTTTTGAATGTGATAGTCAAAGTGTTATTTGTTTAGTAAAAAATCCTATGTCATGCTTATACTAAGCATGTTGATGTTCAATATCACTTTGTGTGAGAAATGGTTGAGACTAGGAAGGTATTGATTGAGAAAGTTGACACTTTAATCAATGCTACAAATTATCTTACTAAACTAGTTCCTACAAATAAGTTCTCTTGGTGCAGGAAGGCCATTGGCCTTGAGTCTTATACTTGATTTATAAGAATGATTCCTTGTTTAGAATAAGTGTAATGTATAATGTCAAGTGGGAGAATGTTGGGAATAGGATGTCATTTAATTGCAATCCTAAATATTATTTCATGTATCTCCTAAGTCCTTGGAAAGTGTTCCCCAACACTAGGATTAGAAAGAGATTAAATTCAAATGAAATGAACATGTTAATTGACATTTGTAATTTTCTAAATGATAGGAATGTGTGGGGATTCCCAAGAAGAGATCCTACAAAATAGGAGCACATGGGGCACCCACATGGAAGGTGGAACTCACCTTGAGTTAATTTAACTATTTGGAGGAAAGATAACACTTCAGTAATGCATGTAAAGATCCTAGAAGTTAGGGATTGATGTTTACATGCATGGAGTTCAGTCCAGTTTAGTTTAGTTTAGTTCAGTATCAGTTCAATTCAATTCAATTTAGTTCAGTTATGGTTTAGTTATCTTCAGTTGCATGTAGTTAGTTTCAGTTGAATGCTAGTTGACTTCAGTTGACTTGGAATGCATGACTAATTTCTTGAGTTGCATGATAGATAACAAGTGACTACTTTCAGTTAATAGGGGATGATCAATCATGCATGATATTTGCATGAATGGTGGAGAGATATGTTTCAGTTAATAGAGATTGACTTGGACCCACCTTGGGTGCCCAAGTTGGCATCTTGGAGTTAACACTTTTTCATGAGAAGATATTTTATAAGGCTGAGTTAAGTGGGCCCATTCTTTGGCACCAACATTGAGGAGAAGCTTACAAGATATCTTCATAATCAATGTTGAGTTAGGACTTCCGTTTGGGACACCCATATTGATGAAGGACTTGGTTTGACATTGTTTTGCATGAAAGAACTCTACTTTCACAAGAATTGCGTAGATATTTGTGAGGACCTTTATCCTCTTGTAATTTTCAACTCTTTTGAGTTTACAATATTCACAATTGTCTATTTATTACATCAAGTTGAAGAGAGTTCAATTAGAGTTTATTGCAAGTTGTGAAGAAGAATTGTTGAAGGAAAAAGAAGCATCTCAAGCAAGGATTGATAAAGAATTATTGTAATCTTGTTCTAATGTTAAATAATACAAGCACTATTGATTCTAGTGGTGGAATTTTTTCCTTAAAAGTTTTCTCCACGGTATATGTTGTGTCACTTCTATCTTCTAGTCTTATTCTTCAACAATCTTCTATCTACTTCTACAATTGGTAAAATGAATCTAAACAAATAATCATATACAAAGAAATTGTAACAAAGAACACTTAATTAGATCTACAATCTCATAGTTTTACAAAGTATTAAGCTACATAATTACCTCCATATTCAACACTAAGGAGGCCTTGAATATTCATGGAAGATCAAATGAAAGAGGCAAAAAGAATGAAAATTAGCAAGAAAAGTCAATATCCAAGTCGAAGGGGAGATCTAAGTCTATTAAAATTTCAAAATTGATATGTTGGAATTTTGGAAAACTTCACCACTTCTTAAAAGAGTGCAAATAAGAAAAGAAGAAAAAGAGAAAGATAATTTATTTTGAGTTTGAATTTGAATTTGAGAAGGAAGATAATGATTCCTTCATTACAACTTTGGCCACTCATGCAAGTGATAATGCATGGCTAATTAATTTAGGTGTAGATTTTCATATTACCTCTAATACAAATTATTTTTTATAATATGAAAATTTGATGGAGGTAAGGTGTGTTAGGTGATGATTCTCATTTAATTTTTTTGGTTGTGATAGATTTTAAATTAAATTTCTTGATGTTAAATTTAATGGAATTAGTGGTGTTTTGTATGTCCCAAGGTTAGCATGAAACCATTTATCTGTAAGAAAATTAAAATATGTATTTGCACATATATTTTTTGATGTAGGATGTTGAGGGAGGAGCATTTAGATAGACTGGAAATCTTGCATCACCAAAAATATTGCTTTTTTATTTTTTTTATTTTCAATAAGGGCTAATGTGTGGGAAATTAAATTTAAAAATATTGTAATTTTCCCATATGGGAAATTGTAATTATAATTTGGAGGAAAATTAACTTTAGAAAAGGTTACAAAAGAATCTTGAAAGAATATTCAGCCTAGGCATTCATTTCAAGGTGGGGACCACTTTATAATACATGCACTTGCATGTTGATTGGAGTCATTAGAGTTGTTGAAGATTAAGGAAACATCCAGTTTGACCAAATTTGATTGGTTGAGGTTTAGGCACCCATGTGAAGGATATGTGAGAATTTAGAATTTTTTTATTGTTTTATGATTTTTCCTCAAATGGGGCATGGTTTTTCCATGGTGGTAATTACATGTTTTGGGAAACCACAATGGTTTTCTCATTCACAAACTTCCATATATTCATGCTTTATCATTGTAAGAAGTTGGCTTTGGGGAGTTGCAATTTTATGTAACCAAATGTTGTTGGATTGAGCATAGGATTGAAGACTCCATTGTTGTAGATTTTTGTAATCAAAAGCCCATGTTGTAAGGGAAGCTTGTGAGCCTCTGCATATTGTAATTCTATTTCATTATTGAGATAATAGAATATATTATCCCTTCTTATACTTTTTTGTGAAATCTCTGTTATTATTGCAAGTTTTAGATTGTAAAAGGAATACCATACATCAGTGGTATTAGAGTGGGAGTTCCTAGGTGTGTAGGTAGAGGGTTGAATGTGAGGTAGTTTATTCTAGGACTAGTGGGTGGATAGAGTATGAGATGTGAATGGTGAAATATTGCATCAAACAAGTTGTGTTTGAAGGGATGGATGAGATGGGTCATAAGGAGACCCTTGATAATTCTATTTTTGGAAAAGTATTAGGAAGAAGTGGCAAATAAGATGCAACGTGAATAATTTGAAAAGTTCTAGGCTGAAGTAGATGCATTGGAAAAGAAGATTAAGGAGGAAGTGAGAATATGGGAAGAGAGATATGGGAAGAAGAATGTTCTCATGAAAGAGGATAGAAAAAATATGAACATGTGGGGGAAGCCATCATGTTGGTATGGAAAGAAGAAAGATTGAAGAGGAGAACATAGGTGCAGAAAATAGAGTAATGGAGATATTTAATTTCCATGATTTTTTTGTCATTATAGGGATGAGTGTAGTGAATGAACATTGGTCAATATGGGAAGACATATATGGGAATAAGAATGTTCTCATGAAATAGGATAGAAAAAATATGAGCATGTGGGGGAAGCCATCATGTTGGTATGGCAAGAAGAAAGATTGAAGAGGAGAACAATATAGGTGTAGAAAATAGAGTAATGGAAATATTTAATTTCCATTATTTTTTTGTCATTATAGGGATGAGTGTAGTGAATGAACATTGGTCAAAATTTTCTTGGAGGAGGAAGATAGATTGTAATGGGTTAATTCCCACAAAGGTGGAAGATGAGAATGGAATTTGGTGGAGGCGGTTGGTCTATGGTGGGATTGATCCCACAAAACATTAGAGAAGAGAAGTGAGTAATTGAAAGAGGAGAGGAGAGAACAATTGGTAGTGGAGGATGGTTCATGGTGGACATGAGTCCACAAGAGGAAGGAAGAAGAGGATGCAGATTTGTTGGTGGAAGATGGTGAGCATTTTGGAAAAGTGTTGGAAAAGAAGAAGAAAGAAAATTTTCTAGGCTACCATCTCAGTATTGGAGTATTCTATAAGTTACTTGCAACTTGAAAGAGTATTTCTACTACTCCACTCCATTTTGTAAGCATATGCTCACAAAATTCCTATCCAATGTGTCTGATATAGGAGCATCTAGGAAGACTAGCAATCTTGCATCACTAAAAAAATTGCTTATTATTTTTGTTATTTTCAATAAGGGCTAATGTGTGGGAAGTTAAATTTAAATTTCAAAATATTTTAATTTTCCCATGTGGAAAATTGTAATTATAATTTGGAGGAAAATTAACTTTAGTAAAGGTTACAAAAGCATCTTGAAAGAATATTCTAGCCTAGGCATCCATTTCAAGGTGGGGACCACTTTACAATGCATGTCCTTACATGTTGATTTGCATGCTCTTGCATGTTGGTGCATGTTCTTTCATGGAGTCATCAGATCCATCAGATATTAAGGAAACATCCAATTTAACCAAATTTTGTTGGTTGAGGTTTAGGCGCCCATGTGAAGGCTATGTGAGCATTTAGATTTATTTAATTATTTTATGATTTTTCCTCAAATGGGGTGTGGTTTTTCCAAGGTGGTAATTTGTTTTGGGAAACCTCAATGGTTTTCTCATTCAATAAATTCTATATATTTATATATATTAATGTATTTTAGTGTATTCATATTATATTTATGTATTTTAATATTATTATATATTGTATTATTATTAAAAAAATCAAGGCAAAGAAATGAAGATAGGGAGAGAGAGGTAGAGAGATTTAGGGAGGAAGAGAAGGGGTGGGTGGAGTTAGAGGGAGGGAGAGAATGCCCTCAGCACCCTATACCTTATACCCTCATCCCAACCCTTAACCCTGTGCATTATACCCTCAATCCATACCCTATACCCTATACCCTCAACCCTATGCAAGAAATCCCTAACCCTCAACCCTAATCCATACATTCCCAAACCTTCACCCTATTCTGTATAGTCTCAATCCCTCAACCCTACAATTTATATGATCAACCCAATACTTAAGATCTAATCCCTCAACCCTCAATCTTATACCTTCAACCCTAAAACCTAAAACCTCAACCCTCATCCCTATACCCTATACCCTCAACCCTTACCCACAACCCTATACCCTCAACCCTCAACCCTTAAATCCTCAACCCTTAAATGCTTAATCCCTCAAACCTCTACCATAATCCCTCAACCCTCAACCCTTAATCCCTTAATCCCTCAACCCTCTACCCTAATCCCTCTATTGGTGTAAATAAATTCTTATACCTAGTTAATTTATTACTAGGGGACTTATTTACATGTTAAGTTTACTTAGGTCCTAGGAAGAAATCTTTCTAGGTGTTAGTTGTTATTAGTTATATTACCTTTTGACTTGTAATACATGTGAACCTAGGTAATTGTGATAACTTGTCTCATGTCATATGATTAAGACACTTTCCATAATTCTATGACATCTTGTATCTCACCTTTGCTATATAACCAAGGGGTTTCTACTACATTGTACACATCACGTCAACATTGAATCATAATTGATAAGAATATAGTTTATTCTTGTCATATTTAGATTTTCTCTCTTTGTACTTTCCATTTGGCCTCAAGATCTTGGCAGACTATCTCCATAGCCAATTCTAACATGATATCAAAGTAGGTTGGTTTCCATTGGATAGTATTTTTTTGAAGAGACTTTGGTAAATCTTGAAAAGTTGAGTATGCTTTTCTCTTGCATCATATGATGATTTTGAGAATTAGAAAAGCTTGATAGAAATAAAAAATTTGGGGGGGTTCCATTTTTATCTCTTTATTGTAGGTTAAAATTGGAGCTTTCTAGTGAAAATTTGATCTCACCATTGAGTTCAAGAGGTTTGAGATAGTCAATTTTTCCTATTATTTCATCAAAATTGGACATACGAGGCCAAATCTATGAGGATTTGAAGCTGAAGAGTGGTTCCCAGATCCAAAAGATAGCTATATTTTTGGAGATTTTTAGGTCAAATCCAACCCTACCATCGCGTCTAGAAGGGCCAAAAATACCAAGATCAACTATCATTTTTTTGAATTTAGAGTAGTTTTCCACTAAGGTCACACCACTTAAGAAGACAATATAGAATCTAGTAGAACATGATCCAAAGACAAGAATATCCCCTTTGAGGACAAAGAAGCCTCCTCCAAATGTTATCTAAAAGTATCTACATTCATGTCAAACTATGAAGAATGATCATGTTGATATTGATCAAGAGGGTCATGGTGTTCCCTTGCAACAAATGAAGAAGGATCCTTCATCAAAGAGAAGATGAATACCATCAATGATGTCCCCTAAATCTACAATATGAGACTCCATAAAAAAGTCTAAAATACCTATCAAGAAGCCATCACAAGTAACCAAATCTCAAATAATTTGTATGTCTTGCTACACTGAATCACAAGGAACCAAAATTGTAGAATCACAAGCATCCTCAAGTACAACAATAGATGAAGGAGATAGAATGCATGAATCAAGAAATGGATCTGATGTGAGAACTCCCAAGTTCAAGAAGCCAAATGTCTCCTCTGAATCATGGTTCATACTTGAAGTGTGATCAACAACTAAAGGAACAATGTCACCATTAGAAGAAAAATATGCAAAGGCATACAACTAAGATGAATGATCAACTATCCCAGTAGCAATGATCTCTCTACTTTCCAAGTCTCGAATAACGATTGAATCACATGTGAACTCCAAAATCCTCCCATCTCCACCATATGTAATATGATATATGGAAAGAAAAAAAAATTCAAATGAGGAACACACAAAACATCTTGGAAAGTGTTGTCCCAAAAACTAATAGACCCCTTCCCAATTACACTCATGTATGTATTGATTCCCATCAAGATAGGAAACATAGTACAAGGCTGAAAAGAAGAGAATATAGACTACGAAGATGCCATATGATCAGATGCTATTTTATCTAGAATCCATAGATCCTTGATTCATGATCTGAAAGAGCACAAACATCATGTTCTTTATTTCCTAATGTGGATGCTTGAACTTTTTCCTTTTTAGACTATTTTGAAGATGATGCAAGAGCATCTAGGTGAATGAGCAATCAACATCAAACAAAAAAAAAGTATTTTATTTTCATGTTTAATTTTTGATTTTGGTGTGGGTTGGAGCTTCAAGAGCATCTTGTGTTGTGTTTTAAGGATAAAATCCTCATTTATCAATACTTGGATTTTCATTTCAAAAATAAGAGGCAAATAGTGTGATTTTAAAATTATTGTATTATTTCAAGGCCTAAAGGGTTTAAGGGGTCCATTGGAATATTAAATGAAACTTGAAAATAATAATTAATATTCATTTTTATCAATTTTGGATACCTATAAAAAATTTCATAAGGCAAGTGACCTCTTGCATTTCATTCTTGTCTTATTGGGTGCTTAAAATTGAGGGAAAAGAGTGATTTTTGGAAAACTAATGAATGACTTCAATTACTAAAGGAGTGTGACTTGGTTTTGTATTTTCTTCATTTTTCAAATGAATTTACAAGTCATTTAATATGGTGAAGAAAAATTAACAACACATTTTGGAAGCAAAACTATGTGTTTATTTCATTCTTTGTGAAGGAATTTCAAAGGTCAAGTTGAGGGAAATGAAAGAGAAGATTTGTGTGCCAAATTTTGGTTCTTTGAAAGGGTTTAAGAGTATATAAACTAAATCCTTTAATGGTGTGAAATGGAAGCAATCAACACCAAAAAGGTTTGAGAAAGAACTTGCAAGTTGCTCATGAGAGTTGCACAAGAGAGAGTGTAAAAAATCAACTTGTGAAGAGAAGAGGAATAGAAGAAGAGAAAAAAGATTTTGTAGGTTTGTTGTAGATGTTCAAGGAATCCATGAGAGCTGCATAATGAAGAGGAAAATTAGGTTTGAGATGTTAAGTGAATCCAAGAATTTTGAAGACATGAGAGCTTGAAGATTCATAGACAAGATGTCTAGAAAATCTTGTAATTTTTTTTTAAATTTATGTAATATTGAATCCTCCATATATGTAATTTATTTTGAGGAAATTTTGTATATGAATGTGTATGTTTGTAAGTTTGTGTTGTGTAGTAGAGAGCCTCTTCATCAAATGGTATCATAGCAGGAGATCTTGAGAGTGGAGAGAACCCACCAAGACCTATGGGTAGAGTAAAGGATAGAAGGCGGTAAAGAAGAGCTCATGTGAGGATTGTTGTAGGTAGAGAGAAGCCTTGAGAAATCAAAAGCTAGGGAAGCATGAAAAGAAGTGTGAGAGTTGTGAAATATTGCAGCATATGAGATGGGTATAGTCATAAGGAAGAGGCCCATGATTTGGGAAGCATGGAGATGGTATGAAGAAAAAAAGGCATGGAGGATGATTGAAAATATAAACAAGCGATTAGATAAGCTAGAGAGATAGATGAGTGAACAAAAAGACATGGGAAAAGAAGATGAGGATAAAGTAAACAATGACGATCCCATAGCTAAGATATTCAAAGAGGAGAAAAATGAATATGTAATGATGGAATACAAAGAGGTTTCAATGAAAGATGAGGATGAGGATGATTTGTTGTCATAGATTTTTGTGGTAGAAAATGAATGGTTGGAAAAGATTACAAAAATTGAAAGTGAGAAATCAAGCATCACAATGGAGGAGATAGAAGTTAATGATGCAATTGATGGTGAAGTTGAAGCTACAAATAAAGGTGAGATAAATCATTTTTATGATGTTATTTTATTTTTAGATAAGATGGTAGAAGGGAAGATGGATAGAGAGCAAGAGCATATTGTAGATATTGCGTGGTTGTGTGTAGAAATGGTAGAGGATGTTTCAGGTGGATGTTGGTGGAGGTGGTTAGTATGTGGTGGGTCAAAACCCATGAAGGAGGAGAAGAAAGTGGAGATTATCTGGTGGAGGTGGTCGTGCTATGGTGGACATGAGTCCACGAGGGGGTGAATGAAGATAGTGTAGTGGGTTTGGAGGGAGATGATGTGTATTCTAGAGAAGTTTTGGAAAAAGAGGAAGAAGACATAACTTGGTCACTTTGTACAACGATGGAATTTTCCATAGGTTTCACTCAACCTAGAAGAGTAGTTCGACTACTCTCAACTCCACCATTGTGAGCCTATGCTCACAATCTTCCTACCCGACATGTCTGATGCAAGAGCGTCCGGGAAAATGAGCAATCAACATCAACCAAAAAAATAAGTATTTAATTTTCATGTTTAATTTTTCATTTTGGTGTAGGTTGGAGCTTCAAGAGTATCTTGTATTGTAAAATCCTCATTTACCAATACTTGGGTTTTCATTTAAAAAATCAGAGGCAAACAATGTGATTTTAAAATTATTGTATTATTTCAATTCCTGAAGAGTTTAAGAGGTCCATTGGAATATTAAATGAAACATGAAAATAATAATTAATATTCATTTTATCAATTTGGATTCCTATAGAATGTTTCATAAGGCAAGTGACCTTTTACATTCCATTCTTGTCTTATTGGGTGCTTAAAATGGAGGGAAAAGATAGTGATTTTTGGAAAATTAATGAATGATTCTTCAATTACCAAAAGAGCACGAATTCATTTTGTATGTTCTTTATTTTCCAAAGGCATATACAACAACAAGTCATTTGATATGGTGAAGAAACATTAACAACATATTTTGGAAGCAAAACTATGTGTTTATTTCATTCTTTGTGAAGGAATTTCAAAGGTCAAGTTGAGGGAAATGAAAGAGTTTGTGCCAACTTTTGGTGATTTGAAAGGGTTTAAGTGTATATAAAATAAATCCTTTAATGGTGTGCAATGACAGCAATAAAAAGCAGCAAGGTTGGAGAAAAAAGTTGCAGGTTGCTCATAGAGTTGCTCAAGAGAGATTGTAAAAACTCAACTTGTGAAGAGAAGAGGAATAGAATAAGAGAAAAAAGATTTTGTAGGTTTGTTTTAGGTGTTCAAGGTAGCCATGAGAGCTACATAATGAAGAGGAAAATTAGGTTTGAGAAGATAAGTGACTTTCCAAGAAGTTTGAAGACATGAGGACTTGAAGATTCATAGACAAGGTGTCTAGAAAAGCTTGTAAATTTTTTTGAATTTTATGTAATATTGAATCCTCCATATATGTAATTAAGTTTGAGGAAATTTTATATATTAATGTGTATGTTTGTAAGTTTTTTTTGTGTATTAGAGATCCTCTTCATCAGAAGAAGAGGGAAAAGAAGGTTCAGACATTCCAGAAGGAAAATCAATGTGATTCTTTTTGAGAAGATGTTTCAACTAATTAATATCCTTCTTATAACAATAGTGTTCTTCATGTCCATCCTTCTTGCAATATGCACAAGTAGGCCTCTCCTTCTTATATATTTCTCCTTTAGATTGAGAGAATTTTGATTCTTTATGTGGCTTGTTCTTTTTCTTCTTATGCTTCTTATCAATATTCACTAATTCTTTTTGTACCTTAGACTCACTTTTCAACAATGCTTGTCACTTGGAAGACTTGATTAGACCCATGTTCATTAACTTAGCTTCCTCTTGAATTAGGAGATTTGAAAATTCATCAAACTTAGGATCAACATATGATGCTCCCATAGAAATTTGATGGGTCTGAAAGCCATAAACAAACATTGAATACTCAAGACCAAGCTTGGATAACACATTCAAAATCAATTGTAAATCCTCTTTATTAATGTTGCATTCTTTCAACTATTTTTTTAATTGCTTAAATTTGGAGATATAGTATTGGATGTGGTCAAAAAATTTTGGATCAAGATTCATCAATCAATGATAATAAGTTTCCATAATCCATATTGATATTGTACTTAACAGATTTTTGGATTCAATTGTGTGATAGTTTTTGCATCAACATTTTGGATCATACTCCTTGATCTATCATCAAGATGAAGAAGAGAGCATAAGGAGTAAAAAATGAAAAGTTGCAAACTTAGCCAAGTATAAAAAGGTTGGAAAGAGGAAGGGGAGAGAGGAGTAGGCACAAGAAACTAGACACTAAGAAAATAAGGAGAAAATAGAAAAGAACAAAATAAACAAATAGATTAAAAATTAAAAGGAGAACAAAAAACCAATTCAAGAATTAAAATTATAAAATATAACAATCTAAAGGCCATAAAGAAAAAGGTTGCATACAAGGTAAAAATAAAAATACATAGGATAAAACAAGAAAGGACCAAGCTAGAAACACATTAAAGATATAAAGAAATAATAAGGAAACTAACAAAAATAGTCCAAATTTATTAGAAAATTCAAAAGGAAATAGACTAATAAAATAGTATAGAACTATAAAGTGATAGTTAGTAAGAAAGGTAATTGATTACTAAATCCTTAATTTAGTAATGCTATACTAATCAATTAACAAGTTCTCAATCACTATATTAAGAAGAATGAAGGTACAATTAGAGGAAAAACACATACCATAAAGAAAGAAAATCACATCAAGGAACATGAAAAGGTAAAAAAATGCAAACATGCTAGAATAATGCTAATGTATGCCCCCACTTTAAAGAAATTGCTAACACCATGTTGTGAGAAATTACTTTAAAGTATCCAAAAGGAAAAAGGGAAAAGAGAAAAGAAAGGGTTGCCCCCCATAAACACATAAGGGATCTATGGATTCGAGGTTAGTATTTGTCTTTGTTGCAATGATATTAGAGAGATCAGAACTGTCATCATTCCCCAAATACACATAGAACTGGAAGAATGACACAAAGAGAGTGAAAACAAAGAAAATCCTTTTAGGTCAACATGGAAGAGACATAGGGTGTCTTGACGCCTTGCGTCATCCCCAAAAGGAAAACACAAGAAAAAAAGGAAAAAGAAAAAGTTAATGAAAAATATTTTGGGTCAACATGGAAGAGACATAGGGTGCCTTGATGCCTTGCGTCATCCCCAAAAGGAAAACACTAGACAAAAAGGAAAATTAAAAGCAAAAGATAAACTATCAATAAAAATTCAAGAGTATACGACATATAGAAGAATGAAGGTACAAATAGAGGAATGCACATAGACAGAAACATCAGACAGAACATCATGGGGGATCACGTTACACACATACAATCAAAAAGTGAAAAGAAAGAAAAAAATAAATCAAAAGAAAAAGAAAAGATAAAATACTAGTAAAGCACATGCAAGTCAACCATCCAACAGGCCATCCACATCCCAGTCTTGTTCAGTATATGTAGAATGTAGATCATTAGTGAGAGGGGCAACATCAAGTGCTACACTAGGAGAATTACTAGGTTCAACGCATGGTACATCACTATGTTTAGGAAGATCGTCACAGTTGTTATCGTTTAAGCTTATGGAAGAGGAAAATAGAAAATTCAACTCATTATGCACTTCCTCATAAATTTTAATTGTTTCTTCATTGTCATCCAAGTTTACCACAATAGGAGGATGAATGATAATATCCATAGGAGGTTCTAGTCCTTGTTGTGTTGGAGACACAACTTCTGTTTGTTTTGGTAAGAGAGGTGGGTCATCATTTATTACTTTTGTTAAGTTCATATTTTTATTTTCAATGTTGTTCTTGTCACTCATCTTTCAAGCAATAGCACGATGCCTATGCCTATGTTCTCTAGCATTACAGTTTCTTTTATTACGGTTTTCAAGTTGCATTTGTGTAGGAGCAGGTTTTTCAACCATAGGTTCCTTTTCTTCTTGTGAAGGAAGAATTGAGGAAACCACAAAAGACTCAACCACTTTATCTTTGGCTTTATAAATTTTCTTAGGAGGTGGATTATGACTTGTTTGGTTTTCTCTAGGTCTCTTGTAGGAAATAGGTAAGAGATTGTTTATGGATGAGTCTTGGTTTTTTGGAGGGGCTTTAGGTTCAACATTGTTGTCTTTAGGTGGTGGAAGTTCAAGCATGGGTAGAGGTTTGATCATGGGTGGAGGAAATTTCTCAAGGGATAATCTGGCTATGCATTTTTCTTTGAAATTTTAGTAGGATAGGAAAAGGAAGTCCTCACGGGGTCTTATAGGTTCCATAGGCTTGGGCCAAAAATAATCTAAGGAAAAATATCCACAAGAAGATGGGGGTTTAAAGCCACTATGGTTCCTGGTAAATATTTCATTGTCGATTGGAAACTTTAAGCACTTATGGACAACGGATGGGACCACCTTCATGGAGTTGAGCCATTTGTAACCCAACTTCACACAAAATTGATTTGAATTAGAGATGATAGAGAATGATACATTTGATTTCTTTAGTCCTACTTGTAAAGGGAGTGTGATCAAGCCCATCATAACACGAGAAAAATCATCATGCATTTTAATCCATGCTTTCGGCTTATCATATCTATCTTGAGTAAGTTCATGCACATATAAGAGCTCTTTTGTGATCACATTCTCTTCATATATGGGATCAATTAAAATCCCAGGAGTGGGCTTGTTATTGATTCTACCGGCTATGTAAAGAGGACCATCAGGTGAATGTTCGATTGTTTCTTTTGAAGAGAAAGTAATGTCAATGGGAATTATAGTTTTTTGTTTATGAGGCTCAATGTCCATCACTTCTATCATTATACTGATAGTACTTTGTTCATTAGTATCCATAGGACCTTTCTCATTGTTTGTATTCTCATCATCTGTGTCAACATTAATCACATCGGGCTTAGTTTCACTAGCCTTAACAAATGAAATATTATGGTTAGGGATGGGATTGGTAAAGATTTGCAAGTTTTGGTTGGGAGGAGCTACATACTTATTACCTTTGTCATTCACACCTCCAATTTGGATATGATTAGAATCAATGAGGTCTTGCACAATATGTTTAAGATGCTTACACTATTCTTTATCATGTCCTTTTTTTTGGTGATAAGCAAAATAGGCATTGTGTCTGAAGCTCAGAGGTAATGGTTTGGTAGGGTCAAGGGGTCAGACGAGAGGTAAGGTAAGCATGTTTTTGTTTAAGAGCTGGGTCATAATGTTGTGAAGTGTGTCAGGTAAGGGTGTAAATAGCATTTGCGGATCCCCAAAGATATAAGGATTACTCTTCTTTATAACAACTACATGGGTATCAATTGGTTGGGTAGGTTGAGAGGTAGAATTGAGTTGAATGAAACTTTTATTTTTTCTTCTGAAAGGTTGGTAGTTGTTTTGGTTTAAAGCTTTGGACTTTTCAAGATGGGTAGGGGTTTTTTTCGGTTCACTACTACCTAAAAAATTCTGATAATCTCAAAGGGTAGTACATAAGTGCATGAAGGAAGGGAATTTCATCATGGTGAGCTTGTCACTTATCTTGCTTTGTAATTTTTTTGTGAACATATTTTCAAGGTGGGAATTGGGAATTGTCACACTAATTTGGGAATAAAGCAATTGGTAGTGTGAAATAAAGTCAGTTACTTTCTTACCCTCATTTTTCTTGCATCTCATCAAATTAGCTAATGTCATTTCAGGAACCATGTGCACTTGGAAATGGTTAATAAAGGATTCAACAAGTTCATTGAATGAACGAATTGAATAATTTGGTAATGCAGAAAACCAGTCCAAGGAAATGTCTTTCAAAGATCAGGGAAAAAATTTAGCCAAAATTTTGTCCTCAAGGATAAAGTTACTACACAAATTAGTAAAGGCATTAACATGATTAGCAGGATCTCCGTTTCCTCCATATTTCTCATATCTAGGGATCTCTATACCTTGTGGCACCAAAGTTCTCAATATCTCTAAGGATAGTGGGTTACTTTTGACATAGTATGAAGGTGGGCCATTTTGATTTTGATTTATGGTGGAAACTTGATGTTGAATGGATGAAAGGATTTGTAAGAGGTGGTTAATTATAGGATCATTGCTTGTAGTGTGTGATGGAGATGAATATGGTGGTGGTGTGTATGTGTTAGAAGGAAAAATGAATGGATTACCTACAGGAGGAGATATAAGGTTAGATGCCACATAAGTATAAGGAGCACTAGTGGAAATATTTGAGGTAGGAAGGATGCTACTAGTTGCTTGTATCGTTGTGGTCATTTGAGGATTGGTATAGGTGGGAATTGAGGTTATAGTTGAAGAGGGAGGAGTTTGATTTCCTCCTTGTCTTTGCACATTTTTTGAAGCTTGAGCACCATTAGTGGTGGAAAGAAGATGTTTTCCAAATATTTGAGCTAGGTTATGCACAATTTTGAATCCTTCATCACTTTCCATCATGCAATGAATACTATCTACGGTAGGTATAACAGTGTTGGAAATGTTTTTAGTACTCACACTATGTTGTAAATGAGCTAGATCTTCATGCATTTTCATTATGTTTTCTTGAGGGATATGATCAACCATTATTTGACCACTTGGCACAACACTTGTAGGTAAGGTATGCATAATAAGAGATGTGTCAAAGGTATGGTCCATACCTAGTGAACTAATACCAACACCAGAAGTAAGAGAGCTTGATAATCCAAGATCCACAACAAGTTTTTTATCATGGGATGCCATGAGTCTCACACTTCTTCTAACCACAGTATTAGTAGTAGGACACTAAGTACTACAACTCATATAAGGGATAAACCATAGAAATTACAATGAACACAATATCCTATGCTTGCAATTATACTTAAAATGAAAGAAATTGGAATAACAACAATTCTACAAATTGAAACAGAAAACTGAAGGTAGCCCACAAAAGAATAGGAAATTAATTTCAAATCTTGAAAATTGGAAAGTCAAATTCAACAGGGACTAAGATGCCAGGAAGGGCATCTTGATCCTCCTGGTGAGATTCTGAAGTACCAGGGACTGAAATGGAAAGAAAATAGCAAAAGCAGACTTCTAAGGCAAAAATTTTGAGAGGGACTAAGATGCCAAGAAGGCTGTTTTAGTCCTAGTAGAGGTTTTTTGTAGACAAACAGTAAATTTTGGAATGTCCACAATGTTTACAATTGCCTATTTAGGATGTTGATGTTTAGAAATAGAAAAATGTGCAAATGAGTGCAAGAAAAATTAACTAGGAACAAGCAATTGAATGCAATTATTTTTAATTTTGAATGCAATTTAAGAATGTTTCTAAATGCAATTAAGATGATTATTAATGCACTTTTCAGTTTTTGAATGAAATGAAATGATACAAGAAAGTAAAAATGCAACCTATATGTACTTTCACTAATACAAGATGCAATGCAAGGATTAATGCAATCTATATCTAGTGACTTTAATGGACTCCACAATCATAATTGAATGCTCAACAAGGTTGGGTTCACCAAAATGATTAATAGGGAAAATATGGATATAGAGAATATCACACTTTCTCCAACTAATCATTCAAGGATGTCTTAGGAGTCCTAACTAGATTGACTAACAACCTCACAAGGTGATTCAATTCTCAATGAGGAGGACCTAGGAGGGGGATTTTTCAGCTTTAAGGGGTTCACCACCAAGCAAACGCTTGGAAAAGACAAATGAACATTCTGTAAGGAAAATCAGATGTGGAAACAATTCTCCTAACGTCAATACCTTAGAGAAGAATGTAGATATACTTTTAATTTTTCCAATTACAGTTCAACTCAGATGCACTATGAAGTAAATAACAGAAATAGAGTATTTGACAATCACACATGAACACCAGATATACGTGGGAAAACCCTTACGGGAGAAAAACCCACCACACCAAGAGAAATCACTTTGTATTACAGTAATGGATATTACATTCAAATGCCAAACTTATCTTTCTGGTGTCTATTTACAGTAGCATTCACCATGAACAATCTTGTATAGGAACCTTCAAGTTATAGTCTACACAGATTAGATTACATTTTCTGATCATACAACCACCCATCAATCTATCAATGCAACCAACCCATCACAATCTGCAATCACAGAGTATATCCATGTCGTTCCATGTCCGTCAAGCTTCCTCACAGAACCGTCACAACAAACTACCTTCTAACTGTTCAGATTTGGCTTCTCCTATTGGTCCACAAGACTCCACATAGGATGGTCAAAATGTCAACAGAATTCACATTGTATTGGCATCTTGGTGAGACACTAACAGTGTCTTGCCAATGCCACATAACCTTCATATCGATGTTGCCAAGAGATATCGTTATTGCCAAGATGTTCTATCGAGCTTTCAGTGTTACGCCAAAACACCAAGCAGTCGCCCAGACCTATTGCTTTCACTAGGAGATCATAGTGAGTCACCAAAGGTTATACAGAAGTCACATATTATACCGAGCTCCAAAGAATAGTAGGAAAGACTTAACATCTTCGCCGAGAGTCCTTATCCAACACATATTTGTTACACCGATGACCACCATTCGCCAAGACCTATGCCGAAGAACCCTCATCATCGGCAAGACTTACATAGTTCACTGGGACTTCTTCCCGAACCATTTGGGTTACCCCGATAGCCATTGGCTATCAGCAAGACATCCATTAGTCGCTAAGAGATCTCCCCGAGATCCTTTGTGTTACATCGAACATCAAATAGTTGGCAAGACTTAACACTCTCGCCAAGACCTTTCCCTAATCGCTTTGAGTTACTCTGATGAATGTTTGGATGTGTCCCCGTCGGCGTGACCTTCACTGTTCGCTAAGACCTCACACTGGAATCTTTATGTTATGGCAAAGACATCATATGTATTCCTGTCGGCGAGACATTTTCACTTCCCTGAGACATCATAATGAAACAAACATGTTATTTCGATGAACCCAAGTGTTACACTGTCAGTGAGACATTGGTTATTCGCTGAGACTTCTCACCGAATCGACATAGGTTATCCTGAAACCCGTGGTCGTCATGAGTCTCCCCGATTTACGATTAAATGGCCTATCAACCAAAGAACTCCACATGATAAGAGGTCATAGCGAATACACTATGTCACAGCGAAGGCTCCAAAGAATAAGTGTTCAGCAAGACTTCTGCAAGGTCACAGTGACTTGTTCAAAATAGAATGTATCAAAGCTGCTAGTCGGCCAGACATGATAGATGTCATACCGACTTTGCTCCAATGGAGGTTTTAGCCTGTATTGATTGAAGCATAATTCCAACACATTCAACCTACAAAACCTAGCTATGCAAGCTAAATGAGAGATGAAAATGATGAAATTATGCAACAAGGAGTTAGGATGTGTGTATCTGGGAGTCTGGAGATATGAGGATTTTGAAGGTGCAAAGAAGCTACCCAAATATGCCAAGGAGGAAAAAGATGCCCAAGATGGTGTATTAGTCCTGCTATTATTTTTTGGTGAAAATGCAGAGTCTTCGGATGTCAGAACTAGATCTAAAGGAATCTATGAAAAATATAACTAGGAGTACTAAGATGTCCAAGGTGTCATATTAGTCCCGTTCTAAATTTATGAAAACTTTGAATGTGGTCTTGAGCTCCAAGGTATGTACTAGCTTCTCCTTCGATCTCAGGTTCTGAAACTTTCGGATTTAGCCTGTAGGTGATTTTTTGTGAAGATGATAACTTTATAATGCAACTTTGCAACTTTTACAACTTTTCACTTCAAATGATCTTCAATATTTCAATCTAAATCTGCAACCACAAATATGTAAGATGGGAAAAACTTGTTGTTTGTTAGTGAATGGGGGTTTTCCTTGGTCAAACCCATTTGTTAGTAATTAAACCTTGAAATGAAATAAAGAAATGAATGCAAATAATGAATGAACAACATGCAATGCTACAACTCACCAAAACCCTTATAAAGTTTGCAAACTTGTGTGAAATGGCTGCAATGGATATGGATCTTGAACCAAAGGAATTTTCTCGAATTGATTGCTTGAATCAAAACCCTACATCATAAATGTTAACACAACACACAATTAAGTGCAAAAAGATGGGTCCCAAAAAGGGGGCTTAAGTGGCCACTTTTTTTTTCTGAAATCAGGAAATACTGACCTTGGATGTGAAATTGACGATAGTTACACTCAAAATTTTGATATGGAACAAAAAAAGGATCGAAGTGCTCTGAGTCTACTTTCTAAACTATTAATTTATTTTGAAAACGGTTGAGATTAAGGGGTTCAAAAGAGGGACGTATAGAAATTGGTGTTGTTTTTGTTAGAAAAACATAACATAGCAACTCTTGTATGTCCCTAGCATGGTGAATTTTTTTTTAGTATTTTTAAAATTGCTACAGTGAGAAATTAGCTAATAGTATGTTGCTGATGCACAATTTTTTTGATAATTTTTTAATGAATAATTTTTTTTACTAATTTTCTTAAGTGGACACTTCTTGAAAAATAGAATTTTGGTCATGCTACCCCTACAAATTTTTGAAACTAATTGAATTTTTTTTAATTTTATTTTAAATTTGTAGAATGGAGTCTAGTTTCTAAAAATGTAATTTATTTGAAATTTTGATGAACGGTTAATTTATAATGGAAAAAACACCAAACACTACTTTTTACCAAAAAAGAGACACACAAACAAAATAAATAATGGCTGAAAGGCTTAACATTGTTAGAAAGTAAAAAAAAGTTACATCGTTGGATAGCTAAGAGCGAACCTAACATTACCTAGGTGTTTGATTTGTTCAACATTGAACCACCTACAATCCTGATGGTGAGCACGAACCCGATTATGTGAAATATTGTAGAATTTGCAAAAATATGTCTTTGGTCATTGGGAATTCCCTCCAAGCCTTTGGGTTGGTATTCTAAGGAAAATACCAAGCCCAAGTCTTGGGGATTTCCAAAGCAATATATAACGTGTGTGTGTTATATCTTAGTTTTGACATGGTTTTTTTGTGTTTGTGAGGGACATGTTTAGCAAGACATAATGCGAGTGTTGTATAACATGATCACGTTATGTCAAATATATAAACATGCATTCAATAGAGTAGCATTTAACATAAAGCAAGACATAACGTGAGCGTGTTATACAACACTCACATTATGTCTTGCTAGACATGTCCCTCACAAACACAAAAAACCATGTCAAAGCAAGATATAACGCACACGCTTTATATCTTAGTTTTGACATGGTTTTTTGCATTTGTGAGGGACGTGCCTAGCAATACATAATGCAAGTGTTGCATAACACACTCACGTTATGTCTTGTTTTATGTTAAATGCTACTCTATTGAATGCATGTTTATATGTTTATATGTTTGTATGTTTGTATGTACATGTATGCTTGTATGTCATGTATGTATGTATGTATGCATGCTTGTATGTATGTACGCATGTATATTGTATGTATACCTATATGTATGTAAGATTGTATCTACATGTGTATATGTATTCTTGTATGTATGTAGGATTTTATGTACACATGTATTATGCTTGTATGTATGTAAGTATGTATGTATTTATGTATGTCTTTAGAGGGAGGGAGAATTGTAAGAGAGAGAGAGAGAGATTTGTCTAGGTAGGGTGGGAGGGAGAGAGGAAGAGAGAGAGATAGATAGATAGAGAGAGAGAGAGAGAGAAAGGGGGGAGAGAGATATACATGGAGAAAGAGAGAGTTATAGCATGCCAAAGGGAGAGACTTGAGAGTGTGGGGGGGTGAGAGGGAGAGACTTGAGAGATAGGTAGTGAGAGGGAGTGCAAGAGGGGTGGGGAGAGAGGGGGTGAGTGAGAGAGAGGGAGAGGATGTGGGAGGGAGTGACCTAATATTGGGAGAGATAGAGGGGGGTGGAGTGAGAGGGACTTATCTAGGTAGGGCGGGAGGGATAAATAGAGAGAGGGGAGAGAGAGAGTTACCTAGGTAGGTTGCTAAAGGGAGATACCTATGAGAGAGAGACGGTGGGAAGGAGAGACATGAGAAACGGAGTGGGAGAGAGTGGGAGGGAGATAGAGAGAGATAGATAGAAGGAGCGAGAGAGGGTGGTAGGGATTGATTGAGTGAGAGGTACATAGAAAGAGGGAGAGGGTAGATAGATACAATTAGAGGGTAGGATAGAGGGAGGGAGGGAGAGGTGAGATTTATAGCTAGAGATAAAGTGATAGGGTTTGAGGGTATAGGGTTGAGGGATTAGGGTGGAGGACCTATAGGGTTGATGGTTTCTATGGTATTAGGGTTTAAGGGTTGAGGGTTAAGGGATCAAGGTTGAGGGTAGAGGGTATTGGGTTGAGCGTATAGGGTAGAAGGTTTAAGGGTTTAGGGTTAAATGGTTTAGGGTTGAGGGTATAGGGTTTAGGATATATGTTTTAGGGTATATGGTTGAAGGGTTAGATTGAGGGTCCAATGTAAAGGGTAGAGGGTATAGGGGTTGATGGTTTAGGGTTTAAGGATTGAGGGTTGAGGGTTTAGGGTTTAAGGATTGAGGGTTGAGGGATTAAGGGTTGAGGGTTGAGAATTCAGGGTTGAGGGTAGAGGGTTTAAGGGTTGATGGTTGAGGTTTGGGGGTTAAGGTTTGAGGGTTTAAGGTTGAGGGTAGAGGATTGAGAGTATAGGGTTGAGGGATTAGGGTTGAGGGTCCAATGTATAGGGTAGAGGGTATAGGGGTTGAGGGATTATGGTTTAAGGGTTGAGGGTTGAGGGTAGAGGGTAGAGGGTAGAGGGTTGAGGGTTGAGGGTTTAAGGGTTGAGGGATTAAGGGTTGAGGGTTTAGGGATTAGGGTAGAGAGTTTTCTTAGATTTAAGGGTTTAAGGGTTGAAGGATTAGGGTTGAGGGATTAGGGTTTAGGGTTAAGGGAATTTTGTTGAGGGTAGAGGGTATAGCATAGAGGGTTTAAGGGTTGAGGGTTGAGGGTTGAGGGTTTAGGGTTTAGGGTTTAGGTTTGAGTGTTTAAGGGTTTAAGGGTTGAGGGTTTAGGGTTGAGGTATTAGGGTAGAGAGGGAGGGATGGATGGATAGAGAGATGGAGGGAGAAGTGAGATAGAGATGAGAGAAGAGGGAGGGACATAGATATATGAGGGTTGAGGATCCAATGTATAGGGTAGAGGGTTGAGAATAGAGGGTATAGGGTTGATGACCTATAGGATTGAGTGATAAGGGTATTGGGTGGAGGGTACATATGGTTGAAGGATTGAGGTTGAGAGTCCAATGTATAGGGAAGAGGGTATAAGGTTGAGGGTTTAGGGTTTGAGGGTTGAGGACTGAGGGATTAAGGTTTGAGAATTAATAATTAAGGGTTGAGGGTTTAATGTATAGGGTAGAGGGTTTAAGGGTTCAGGGTTGAGGGTAGAGGATTGATGGTATAGGGTTGAGGGATTAGGGTAGAGAGTTTACTAAGTGGGTTTAAGGGTTTAAGGGTTGAGGGATTAGGGTTGAGGGTAGAGGGTAGAGGATTGAGGGTAGAGGGTAGAGGGTTTAGGGTTTAGGGTTAAGTGTTTAAGGCTTTATAGGGTAGAGGGTAGAGGGTGGATGGTTTGAGGGTTGAGGGTTTAAGGTTGAGGGTAGAGGATTGAGGGTATAGGGTTTGGGGATTAGGGTTGAGGGTCCAATGTATAGGGTAGAGGGTAGAGGGGTAGAGGGATTAGGGTTTAAGGGTTGAGGGATTAGGGTAGAGAGTTTACTAAGTGGGTTTAAGGGTTTAAGGGTTCAAGAATTGGGATTGAGGGTAGAGGGTTGAAGGGTTGAGGATTGAGGGTTTAAGGTTGAGGGTAGAGGATTGAGGGTATAGGGTTAAGGGATTAATGTTGAGGGTCCAATGTATAGGGTAGAGGTTATAGGGGTTGAGGGATCAGGGTTTAAGGGTTGAGGGTTGAGGGTTGAGGAATTAGGGTAGAGAGTTTACTAAGTGGGTTTAAGGGTTTAAGGGTTGAGGTATTAGGGTTGAGGGTAGAGGGTATTTGGTTGAGGGTAGAGGGTAGATGGTTTAAGGGTTTAGGGTTTAAGGGTTGATGGTTTAGGGTAGAGAGTTGAGTGTTTAAGGGTTTAAGGGTTGAAGGTTTAGGGTTGAGGGATTAGGGTAGAGAGGGAGGGATGGATGGATAGAGAGATGGATGGAGAACTAGGATAGAGAGGAGAGAAGAGGAGGGAGGGACAAAGATATATGAGGGTTGAGGATCTAATATATAGGGTAGAGGGTTGAGAAATTAGGGTATAGGGTTGAGGCCCTATAAAGGGTAGGAAAGAGGGAGGGAGAGAGAGGTGAGATGTATAAATAGAGAGAAATGGATAGGGGTTGAGGGTATAGGGTAGAGGACCTATGGGGTTGATGGTTTAGGGTATTAGAGTTTAAGTGTTGAGGGTTGAGGGATTAGGGTTGAGGGTAGAGAGTATTGAGTTGAGGGTATAGGGTAGAAGGTTTAAGGGTTTAGGGTTAAAGGGTTTAGTGTTGAGGGTAGAGGGTTTAGGGTATAGGTTTGAGGGTATGTGGTTGAAGGATTAGGTTGAGGTTCCAATGTAAAGGGTAGAGGATATAGGGCTTGAGGATTTAGGGTCAATGGATTAAGGGTTGAGGGTTGAGAATTGAGGGTTGAGGGTTTAATATATAGTGTAGAGGGTAGAGGGTAGAGGATAGAGGGTTTAAGGTTTTAGGGTTTAAGTGTTGAGGGTTGAGGGTTTAAGGTTGAGGGTAGAGGATTGAGGTTATTGGGTTGAGGGTCCAATGTATAGGGTAGAGGGTATATGGGTTAAGGGATTAGGGTTTAATGGTTGAGATTTGAGGGTTGATGGATTAGGGTTAAGGGTAGAGGGTAGAGGGTTTAAGGGTTTAGGGTTTAAGGGTTGAGGTTTGAGGGTTTAAGGTTGAGGGTATAGGGTTGGGCGATTAAGGTTAAGGGTCCAATGTATAGGGTAGAGGGTATAGGGGTTGAGGGATTAGGGTTTAAGGGTTGAAGGTTGAGGGTTGAGGGATTAGGGTAGAGAGTTTACTAAGTGGGTTTAAGGGTTTAAAGGTTGAGGGTAGAGGGTAGATGGTTTAAGGGTTGAGGGTTTATAGCTTAGGGTACAGAGTTGAGTGTTTAAGGGTTTAAGGGTTGAGGGTTTAGGGCTGAGGGATTAGGGTAGAGAGGGAGGGATGGATGGAGAACTAAGATAGAGAGAAGGAGAGAAGACAAGGGAGGGACAAAGATATATGAGGGTTGAGGATCCAATGTATAGGGTAAAGGGTTGAGAAATTAGGGTATAGGTTTGAGGCCCTATAGAGGGTAGGAGAGAGGGAGGGAGAGAGAGGTGAGATGTATAAATAGAGAGAAAGGGATAAGGATTGAGGGTAAAGGGTTGAGGGATTAGGGTAGAGAACCTATGGGGTTGATGGTTTAGGGTATTAGGGTTTAAGGGTTGAGTATTGAGGGATTAGGGTTGAGGGTAGAGAGTATTAGGTTGAGGGTATAGGGTAGAAGGTTTAAGGGTTTAGGATTAAAGGGTTTAGGGTTGAGGGTTAAGGATTGAGGGTAGAGGGTTTAGGGTATAGGTTTGAGGGTATATGGTTGAAGGATTAGAATGAGGGTCCAATGTAAAGGGTAGAGGGTATAGGGGTTGAGGGTTTAGGGTTTAAGGATTAAGGGTTGAGGGTTGAGAATTGAGGGTTGAGGGTTTAATGTATAGTGTAGAGGGTAGAGGGTAGAGGGTAGAGGGTAGAGGGTAGAGGGTAGATGGTTTAAGGGTTTAGGGTTTAAGTGTTGAGGGTTGAGGGTTGATGGTTTAAGGTTGAGGGTAGAGGATTGAGGTTATAGGGTTGAGGGATTAGGGTTGAGGGTAGAGGGTAGATGGTAGAGGGTTTAAGGGTTGAGTTTTGAGGGTTTAAGGTTGAGGGTATAGGGTTTAGGGTATAGGGTTGGTGGATTAGGGTTGAGGGTATAGGGGTTGAGGGATTAGGGTTTAAGGGTTGAGGGTTGAGGGATTAGGGTAGAGATTTTACTAAGTTGGTTTAAGGGTTTAGGGTTTAAGGGTTGAGGGTTTAGGGTTTAGGGTAGAGATTTGAGTGTTTAAGAGTTTAAGGTTTGAGGGTTTAGGGTTGAGGGATTAGGGTAGAGAGGGAGGGATGGATGGATAGAGAGATGGATGAAGAACTAAGATAGAGAGAAGGAGAGTGTTAGGGTTAGAGATGGCAGATCTAACAATTAAATGAAGATTTTATATAATAAACAGAGAAACTAAAACATTCACAGAATAAATCATAACACAGAATTTAACGTGGTTCACCCAATTCTGGGCTACATCCACCAAACCGCAGCCATCCAATACTTTTATTATCCAGGGAAAAACCTTATTACAATCTTGCGAATAATCACGTTTTTCATCATACTGAAATACCCATCCGAACCCCTTTTTACCAAGCTTAGAAGCTTCCAGATTTTAGGGTTCTACAAAATCAGTTTTCTTTTCATTGATTTTCCCTTTTTGATCATGAGAAAAGTAGGAAAAAATTTTTCACCAGACTCTGGCCCACAGACCCTGGCACTAGGGGCTGCCACCCAAACTCAGCAGGGCGGCCCGTCCGGACCACGGCGAGGATGGGGGCGAGGGAGGTGTACATTATACCAGGAGCTATCTGGTATAGCATGATGGTTCGCCACATACCAACAATCTCCCCTTGGAGGCCCGGTTAGGCTCCACACCACCTAATCTCCCGCGATTCCTAGATAACCTTCTAACGTGCAGCTCAGGAAATAAGTACCTTGGACCCTGTATACATTATGCTTGAATTCAGCCTTGAAGAATTAGCATTTGAAGAGAACTCGACTTCTCCCTGTCTACCTTATAAAACATATCCATTTGGATTGACATTTGTGTGTATCTTGTCGACTTGACTTGGCCATCCTCCAACCTTGTGAATGAAATAATATCTCAGCTTGTATGTGTTTTGTTTTTAGAATGCCATGAGAATTCTTTGCAGATGTATACTTACTCACGGTAAATGCGTAAACAAGTAATTTTCAGCTTGTTGTTTTCCCAACTCCTCCATGAAAATTTGCAGCCATATCATCTCCTTTGCCGCCTCTGTTGCAGCAACATACTCTACCTCTGTGGTGGATAAAGCAACCACCTTCTGTAATCGAGAAATCCAACTCACTGCTGTCCCACCAACTGTAAATACATAACCTGTGGTACTCCGCCTAGTATCTATATCCCCTGCCAAATCTGAGTCAACATAACCCTTTAAATCCGTGTTAGAGCCCCCAAAACATAAGCATTTACTGGATGTACCTCTCAAGTACCTGAGAATCCATTTTACTACATTCCAATGCTCAACTTCGGGATGACTCAAATACCTGCTAACAACTCCTACTACATGTGCAATGTCGGTCTTATTACATACCATGGCATACATCAAACTACCTCACATTGAAGCATATGGGTACCTTGGACATTTTTCTTCCTCCTCTTGTGTCTTTGGACACATATCCTTAGTCAATTTAACATGACTAGGCAAGGTGTGCTGACAGCTTTTGCATTCTCCATATGAAATCTCTGCAACACCTTTTCAACATAATTAGCCTGAGATAAAAACAATTTTCTGTTTTTCCTATCTCTATGAATTTTCATACCAAGGATTTGTTTTGCTGCCCCCAAATCCTTCATAGCAAAAGACTTTGCTAACTGTTGTTTCAACTCTCTTATGTGGTCCATGTTAGACCCAGTTACAAGCATATCATCAACATATAAACACAAAATAATGTAGTGTCATTATCCAACCTCTTAAAATAAACACAATGGTCAGAATTACACCTGTTGTAGCCTTGCTTAGCCATAAAACTGTCAAATTTCAAATACCATTGTCGAAGTGCTTGCTTCAAGCCATATAAACTTTTCTTCAATCTGCACACTAGTTTCTCCTTACCTTTGACCTCAAATCCTTGTGGTTGTTCCATATATATTTCCTCTTCCAAATCACCATGGAGAAACGCTGTTTTAACATCAAGCTGTTCTAAATGCAAATCTTCAGCAGCCACAATACTTAAAACAATACGAATATAAGTCATTTTAACAATAGGAAAAAAAATCTCATCAAAATCAATACCCTTTTTCTGTGCAAATCCTTTTACAACTAATCTGGCTTTAAATCTTTTCTTACCTCCATCCTCCTCTTTCAGCCTGTAAATCCATTTGTTTG
>VDFB02206961.1:128307-172927 GCA_007258455.2 Sequoia sempervirens | reverse complement strand
TCAATCAATCCCTACCACCCTCTCTTGCTCCTTCTATCTATCTCTCTCTATCTCCCTCCCACTCTCTCCCACTCCGTCTCTCATGTCTCTCCCTCCCACCCTCTCTCTCTCGCATGTCTCTCCCTTTAGCAACCTACCTAGGTAACTCTCTCTCTCTCCCCTCTCTCTATTTATCCCTCCCGCCCTGCCTAGATAAGTCCCTCTCACTCCACCCCCCTCTATCTCTCCCAATCTTAGGTCACTCCCTCCCACATCCTCTCCCTCTCTCAGGTCTCTCACTCACACTCCCTCTCTCTCCCACCCCCTCTCTCTCACACTCCCTCTCACTACCTATCTCTCAAGTCTCTCCCTCTAATCCCCCCCACACTCTGAAGTCTCTCCCTTTGGCATGCTATAACTCTCTCTTTCTCCATGTATCTCTCTCTCCCCCCTTTCTCTCTCTCTCTCTCTCTCTATCTCTCTCTCTCTCTCTCCCTCTCTCCCTCCCACCCTACCTAGAAAAATATCTCTCTCTCTCTCTCTCTCTCTCTCTTACAATTCTCCCTCCCTCTAAAGACATACATAAATACATACATACTTACATACATACAAGCATAATACATGTGTACGTAAAATCCTACATACATACAAGAATACATATACACATGTAGATACAATCTTACATACATATAGGTATACATACAATATACATGCATACATACATACAAGCATGCATGCATACATACATACATACATGACATAAAAGCATACATGTACATACAAACATACAAACATACAAACATATAAACATATAAACATGCATTCAATAGAGTAGCATTTAACATAAAGCAAGACATAATGTGAGTGTGTTATACAACACTTTCATTATGTATTGCTAGACATGTCCCTCACAAATGCAAAAAAACATGTCAAAACTAAGATATAATGCGCACGCGTTATATCTTGCTTTGACATGGTTTTTTGCGTTTGTGAGGGACATGTCTAGCAAGACATAATGCGAGTGTTGTATAAAACGCTCACGTTATGTCTTGCTTTATGTTAAATGCTACTCTATTGAATGTATGTTTATATGTTTGGATATAACGTGATCACAAGTATACAACACTTATGTCTTAAGCATGTCCTCACAAACACAAAACCATGTCAAAACTAAGATAACACACGTATAAGTATATCTTGCTTTGAAATCCCCAAGCCTTGGGCTTGGTATTTTCCTTTGAATACCAACCCAAAGGCTTGGAGGGCCTTCCCAATGAATAGAGACATGTTTTTGTAAATTCTACAATATTTCACATAATCAAGTTTGTGCTCACCATTAGGATTAAGTGTGTGGTTCAATGTCAAACAAATCAAACACCTGGGTAATGTTAGGTTCTCTCTTAGCTATCCAACGATGTATTTTTTCACCTTTTGACAATGTTAAGCCTTTCATCTATAATTTCTTTTGTTTGTGTCTCTTTTTTGGAAAAAAATTAGTGTTTGGTGTTTTTCCATTGTAAATTAACCATTCATCAAAATTTCAAATAAATTACATTTTTAGAAACTAGGATCTATCTCATACAAATTTAAAAATAAAATAAAATTAGTTTCAAAATTTGTAGGGGTAGCATGACCAAAATTCTATTTTTCAAGAAGTGTCCACTTAAAAATTAGTAAAAAAATAATTCTATTTTCTAAAAAAATTCATCTAAAATTGTGCACCAACAAATATACTATTAGCTAATTTCTCACCCCAGAAAGCAATTTTAAAAATACTAAAAAATTCACCTCATGCTAGACATACAAGAGTTAAGTATGTTATGTTTTTCTAACAAAAACAACACCAATTTCTATAATGTCCCTCTTTTGAACCCCCTTAATCTCAATCGCTTTCAAAAATAAATTAATAGTTTTAGAGAAAGTAGACTCGTGAGCACTTCATCCTTGTTTTTGTTCCATATCAAAATTTTGAGTGTAACTATCCTCAATTTCACATCCAAGGTCAGTATTTCCTGATTTTAGAAAAAAAGTGGCCACTTAAGGCCCCTTTTTGGGACCCATCTTTTTGCACTTAACCGTGTGTTGTGCTAACATTTATGATGTAGGGTTTTGATTCAAGCAAGCAATTCGAGAAAATTCCTTTGGTTCACGATCCATATCCATTGCGGCCATTTCACACAAGTTTGCAAACTTTATAAGGGTTTTGGTGAGTTGTAGCATTGCATGTTGTTCATTCATTATTTGCCTTCATTTCTTTATTTCATTTCAAGGTTTAATTACTAACAAAGGGGTTTGACCAAGGAAAACCACCATTCACTAACAAACAAGAAGTTTTTTCCATCTTACATATTTGTGATTGTAGATTTAGGTTGAAATATTGAAGATCATTTGAAGTGAAAAGTTGTAAAAGTTGCAAAGTTGCATTATAAAGTTATCATCTTCACAAAAAATCACCTACAGGCCAAATCCGAAAGTTTCAAAACCTGAGATCGAAGGAGAAGCTAGTGCAGACCTTGGAGCTCAAGACCACATTTAGAGTTTTCATAAATTCAGAATGGGACTAATATGATACCTTGGACATCTTAGTACTCATAGTCATATTTTTCATAGATTCCTTCAGATCCAATTCTGACATCCGAAGACTCTGTATTTTCCCTGAAAAACAATAGCAGGACTAATACAACATCTTGGGCATCTTTTTCCTCCCTGGCATATTTGGGTAGCTTCTTTGCATCTTCAAAATCCTCATATCTCTAGACTCCCAGATACACACATCCTAACTCCTTGTTGCATAATTTCATCATTTGCATCTCTCATTTAGCTTGCATAACTAGGTTTTGTAGGTTGAATGTGTTGGAATTATGCCTCAATCAATACAGACTGAAACCTCCATTGGAGAAAATTAGATATGACATCTATCATGTCTGGCCGACTAGCAGCTTTGATACATTATGTTTTGAACAGGTCGCTGTGACCTTGCAGAAGTCTTGCCGAACACTTATTCTTTGGAGCCTTTGCTGTGACATAGTGTATTCTCCATGACCTCTTATCGCGTGGAGTTCTTTGGTCGACAGGCTATTCAATCATAAATCAGGGAGACTCATGACGACCACGGGCTTCGGGATAACCTATGTCAGTTCGGTGAGAAGTCTCAGCAAATAGCCAATGTCTCACCAATAGTGTAACACTTGGGTTCATCGGAGTAACATGTTTTTTTCGTTATGATGTCTCGGCAAAGTGAAAATGTCTCACCGACATGAATACATATGATGTCTTCGCCATAACATAAAGATTTTGGTGTGAGGTCTTAGTGAACAGTGAAGGTCACACCGATGGGGACACATCCAAACATTTATCGAAGTAACTCAAAGTGACCAGGGAAAGGTCTTGGCGAGAGTGTTAAGTCTTTCCGACCGTTCGATGTTCGGTGTAACACAAAGGATCTTGGGGAGATCTCTTAGCGACTGATGGATGTCTTGCTGATAGCCGATGGCTATCGAGGTAACCCAAATGGTTTGGGAAGAAGTCCTGGCAAACTATGTAAGTCTCGCCGATGACGAGGGTTCTTCGACATAGGTCTTGGCGAACGGTGGTCATCGGTGTAACAAATATGTGTTCGATAAGAACTCTTAGCAAAGATGTTAAGTCTTGCCGACTATTCTTTGGAGCTCGGTATAATATGTGACTTCTGTATAACCTTTGGTGACTCGCTATGATCTCCTAGTAAAAGTGATAGGTCTGGGCAACTGCTTGGTGTTTCGATGTAACACTGAAAGCTCGATGGAACATCTTGGTGCTAGTGATATCTCTTGGCGACATCGATATGAAAGTTATGTGACATCGGTGAGACACTGTTAGTGTCTCACCAAGATGCCAATATAGTGCGAATTTTGTTGACATTTTGATTGTCCTATGTGGAGTCTCGTGGACCAATAGAGAAGCCAAATCTAAACAGTTAGAAGGTAGTTCGTTGTGACGGTTCTGTGAGGAAGCTTGACGGACATGGAACAACATGGATATACTCTGTGATTGCAGATTGTGATGGGTTGGTTGCATTGATGGATTGTTGGGTGGTTGTATGATAAGTAAATGTAATCCAATCTATGTAGACTGTAACTTGAAGGTTTCTGTACAAGATTCTTCATGGTGAATGCTGCTGTAAACAGACACCAGAAAGATAAGTCTGACATTTTTATGTAATCTCCATTACTGTAATACAAAGTGATTTCTCTTGGTGTGGTGGGTTTTTCTCCCATAAGGGTTTTCCCATGTATATCTGGTGTTCATGTGTGATTGTCAAATACTCTGTTTATGTTATTTAATTCATAGTGCATCTTAGTTGAACTGTAATTGGAAAAATTAAAAGTATATCTACATTCTTCTCAAAGGTATTGACGTTAGGAGAATTGTTTCTGCATCTGATTTTCCTTACAGAATGTTCATTTGTCTTTTCCAACCGTTTGCTTGGTGGTGAACCCCTTAAAGCTGAAAAATCCCCCCTAGGTCCTCCTCATTGAGAATTGACTCACCTTGTGAGGTTGTTAGTCAATCCAATTAGGAATCCTAAGACATCTTTGAATGATTAGTTGGAGAAAGTGTGATATCTCTATATCCATATTTTCCCTATTAATCATTTTGGTGAACCCGACCTTGTTGAGCATTCAATTATGATTGTGGAGTCCATTAAAGTCACTAGATATATATTGCATTAATCCTTGCATTGCATCTTGTATTAGTGAAAGTGCATATAGGTTGCATTTTTACTTTCTTGTATCATTTCATTTCATTCAAAAACTGAAAAGTGCATTAATAATAATCTTAATTGCATTTAGAAACATTCTTAAATTGCATTCAAAATTGAAAATAGTTGCATTCAATTGCTTGTCCCTAGTTAATTTTTCTTGCACCCATTTGCACATTTTTCTGTTTCTAAACATCAACATCCTAAATAGGCAATTTGTAAACACTGTGGAAATTCCAAAATTTACTGTTTTTCTACAAAAAACCTCTGCTAGGACTAAAACGGCCTTCCTGGCATCTTAGTCCCTCTCAAAATTTTTTCCTTAGAAGTATGCCTCTGCTATTTTCTTTCCATTTCAGTCCCTGGTACTTCAGAATCTCACCAGGAGGATCAAGATGCCCTTCCTGGCATCTTAGTCCCTGTTGAATTTGACTTTCCAATTTTCAAGATTTGAAATTAATTTCCTATTCTTCTGTGGGCTACCTTCAGTTTTATGTTTCAATTTGTAGAATTGTTGTTATTCCAATTTCTTTCATTTTAAGTATAATTGCAAGCATAGGATATTGTGTTCATTGTAATTTCTATGGTTTATCCCTTATATGAGTTGTAGTACTTAGTGTCCTACTACTAATACTGTGGTTAGAAGAAGTGTGAGAATCATGGCATCCCACGATAAAAAACTTGTTGTGGATCTTGGATTATCAAGCTCTCTTACTTCTGGTGTTCGTATTAGTTCACTAGGTATGGACCATACCTTTGACACATCTCTTATTATGCATACCTTACCTACAAGTGTTGTGCCAAGTGGTCAAACAATGGTTTATCATATCCCTCAAGAAAACATAATGAAAATGCATGAAGATCTAGCTCATTTACAACATAGTGTGAGTACTAAAAAAATTTCCAACACTATTATACCTACCGTAGATAGTATTCATTGCATGATGGAAAGTGATGAAGGATTTGCAGTTGTGCATAACCTAGCTCAAATATTTGGAAAACATCTTCTTTCCACCACTAATGGTGCTCAAGCTTCAAAAAATGTGCAAAGACAAGGAGGAAATCAAACTCCTCCCTCTTCAACTATAACCTCAATTCCCACCTATACCAATCCTCAAATGACCACAACGGTACAAGCAACTAGTAGCATCCTTCCTACCTCAAATATTTCCACTAGTGCTCCTTATACTTATGTGGCATCTAACCTTATATCTCCTCCTGTAAGCAATCTATTCATTTTTCCTTCTAACACATACACACCACCACCATATTCATCTCCATCACACACTACAAGAAATGATCCTATAATTAACCACCTCTTACAAATCCTTTCATCCATTCAACATCAAGTTTCCACCATAAATCAAAATCAAAATGGCCCACCTTCATACTATGTCAAAAGTAACCCACTATCCTTAGAGATATTGAGAACTTTGGTGCCACAAGGTATAAAGATCCCTAGATATGAGAAATATGGAGGAAAGGGAGATCCTGCTAATCATGTTAATGCCTTTACTAATTTGTGTAGTGACTTTATCCTTGAGGACAAACTTTTGGCTAAAATTTTTCCCCGATCTTTGAAAGACATTTCCTTGGACTGGTTTTCTGCATTACCAAATTATTCAATTCGTTCATTCAATGAACTTGTTGAATCCTTTATTAACCATTTCAAAGTGCACATGGTTCCTGAAATGACATTAGCTAATTTGACGAGATGAAAGAAAAATGAGGGTAAGAAAGTCACTGACTTTATTTCACACTACCAATTGCTTTATTCCCAAATCAGTGTGACAATTCCCGATTCCCACCTTCAAAATATGTTCACAAAAAAATTACAAAGCAAGATAAGTGACAAGCTCACCATGATGAAATTCCCTTCCTTCATGCACTTATGTACTACCCTTTGAGATTATCAGAATTTTGTAGGTAGTAGTGAACCAAAAAAAACCCCTACCCATCCTGAAAAGTCCAAAGCTTTAAACCAAAACAATTACCAACCTTTCAAAAGAAAAAATAAAAGTTTCATTCAACTCAATTCTACCTCTCAACCTACCCAACCAATTGATACCCAAGTAGTTGTCATAAAGAAGAGTAATCATTTTATCTTTGGGGATCCGCAAATGCTATTTACACCCTTACCTGACACACTTCACAACATTATGACCCAGCTCTTAAACAAAAACATGCTTACCTTACCTCTCGTCCGACCCCTTGACCCTACCAAACCGTTACCTCTGAGCTTCAGACACAATGCCTATTGTGCTTATCACCAAAAAAAGGACATGATAAAGAATAGTGTAAGTGTCTTAAACATACTGTGCAAGACCTCATTGATTCTAATCATATCCAAATTGGAGGTGTGAATGACAAAGGTAATAAGTATGTATCTCCTCCCAACCAAAACTTGCAAATATTTACCAATTTCATCCCTAACCATAATATTTCATTTGTTAAGGATAGTGAAACTAAGCCCGATGTGATGAATGTTGGCACAAATGATGAGAATACAAACAATCATGAATAAAATCCTATGGATGATGATGAGAAAGGTCCTATGGATACTAATGAACAAAGTACTATTAGTACAAGGATAGGAGTGATGGACATTGAGCCTCATAAACAAAAAACTATAATTCTCATTGAAATTACTTTCTCTTCAGAAGAAACAATCGAACATTCACCTGATGGTCCTCTTTACATAGCCGACATAATCAATAATAGGCCCACTCCTGGGATTTTAATTGATCCCATCTATGAAGAGAATGTGATCACAAAAGAGCTCTTATATGTGCATGAACTTACTCAAGATAGATATGATAAGCCGAAAGCATGGATTAAAATGCATGATGATTTTGCTCGTGCTATGATGGGCTCGATCACACTCCCTTTACAAGTAGGACTAAAGAAATCAAATGTATCATTCTCTATCATCTCTAATTCAAATCAATTTTGTGTGAAGTTGGGTTACAAATGGCTCAACTCCATGAAGGTGGTCCCATCCATTGTCCATAAGTGCTTAAAGTTTCCAATCGACGATGAAATATTTACCAGGAACCATAGTGGCTTTAAACCCCCATCTTCTTGTGGATATTTTTCCTTAGATTATTTTTGGCCCAAGACTATGGAACCTATAAAACCCTGTGAGGACTTCAGTTTCCTATCCTACTAAAATTTCAAAGAAAAATGCATAGCCAGATTATCCCTTGAGAACTTTCCTCCACCCATGATCAAACCTCTACCCATGCTCGAACTTCCACCACCTAAAGACAACAATGTTGAACCTAAAGCCCCTCCAAAAAACCAAGACTCATCCATAAACAATCTCTTACCTATTTCCTACAAGAGACCTAGAGAAAACCAAACAAGTCCTAATCCACCTCCTAAGAAAATTTATAAAGCCAAAGATAAAGTGGTTGAGTCTTTTGTGGTTTCTTCAATTCTTCCTTCACAAGAAGAAAAGGAACCTATGGTTGAAAAACCTGCTCCTACACAAACACAACTTGAAAACCGTAATAAAAGAAACTATAATGCTAGAGAACATAGGTGTAGGCATCGTGCTATTGCTTGAAAGATGAGTGACGAGAACAACATTGAAAATAAAAATATGAACTTAATAGAAGTAATAAATGATGACCCACCTCTCTTACCAAAACAAACAGAAGTTGTGTCTCCAACACAACAAGGACCAGAACCTCCTATGGATATTATCATTCATCCTCCTATTGTGGTAAACTTGGATGACGATGAAGAAATAATTAAAATTTATGAGGAAGTGCATAATGAGTTAAATTTTCTATTTTCCTCTTCCATAAGCTTAAACGATAACAACCGTGATGATCTTCCTAAACATAGTGATGTACCACATGTTGAACCTGGTGATTCTCCTAGTGTAGCACTTGATGTTGCCCCTCTCACTAGTGATCTACATTCTGCATATATTGAACAAGACTGGGATGTGGATGACCTGCTGAATGGTTGACTTGCATGTGCTTTACTAGTCTTTTATCTTTTCTTTTTCTTTTGATTTATTTTTTTCTTTCTTTTCACTTTTTGATTGTATGTGTGTAACATGATCCCCCATGATGTTATGTTTGATGTTTCTGTCTATGTGCATTCCTCTATTTGTACCTTCTTTCTTCTATATGTCGTATACTCTTGACTTTTTATTGATAGTTTATCTTTTTCTTTTAATTTTCCTTTTTGTCTAGTGTTTTCCTTTTGGGGATGACGCAAGGCATCAAGGCACCCTATGTCTCTTCCATGTTGACCCAAAATATTTTTCTTTAACTTTTTCCTTTTTTTCTTGTGTTTTCCTTTTGGGGATGACGCAAGGCGTCAAGACACCCTATGTCTCTTCCATGTTGACCTAAAAGGATTTTCTTTTTTTTCACTCTTTTTGTGTCATTCTTCCAGTTCTATGTGTATTTGGGGAATGATGATAGTTCCAAGCTCTCTAATATCATTGCAACAAAGACAAATACTAACCCTGAATCCATAGATCCCTTATGTGTTTATGGGGGGCAACCCTTTCTTTTCTCTTTTCCCTTTTTCCTTTTGGATACTTTAAAGTAATTTCTCACAACATGGTGTTAGAAATTTCTTTAAAGTGGGGGCATACATTGGCATTACTCTAGCGTGTTTTCATTTTTTTACCTTTTCATGTTCCTTGATGTGATTTTCTTTCTTTATGGTATGCATTTTTCCTCTAATTGTACCTTCATTCTTCTTAATATAGTGATTGAGAACTTGTTAATTGATTAGTATTGCATTACAAAATTAAGGATTTAGTAATCAATTACCTTTCTTACTAGCTATCACTTTATAGTTCTATACTATTTTATTAGTCTATTTCCTTTTGAATTTTCTAATAAATTTGGACTATTTTTGTTAGTTTCCTTATTATTTCTTTATATCTTTAATGCGTTTCTAGCTTGGTCCTTTCTTGTTTTATCCTATGTATTTTTATTTTTACCTTGTATGCAACCTTTTTCTTTATGGCCTTTAGATTGTTATATTTTATAATTTTAATTCTTGAATTGGTTTTTTGTTCTCCTTTTAATTTTTAATCTATTTGTTTATTTTGTTCTTTTCTATTTTCTCCTTATTTTATTAGTGTCTAGTTTCTTGTGCCTACTCCTCTCTCCCCTTCCTCTTTCCCACATTTTTATACTTGGCTAAGTTTGCAACTTTTCATTTTTTACTCCTTATGCTCTCTTCTCATCTTGATGATGGATCAGGGAGTATGATCCAAAATGTTGATGCAAAAACTATCACATAATTGAATCTAGAAATCTGTTAAGTACAATATCAATATGGATTATGGAAACTTATTATCATTGATTGATGAATCTTGATCCAAAATGTTTTGACCACATCCAATACTATATCTCCAAATTTAAGCAATTAAAAAAATAGTTGAAAGAATGCAACATTGATAAAGAGGATTTACAATTGATTTTGAATGTGTTATCCAAGCTTGATCTTGAGTATTCAGTGTTTGTTAATGGCTTTCATACCCATCAAATTTCTATGGGAGCATCATATGTTGATCCTAAGTTTGATGAATTTTCAAATCTCCTAATTCAAGAGGGAGCTAAGTTAATGAACATGGGTCTAATCGAGTCTTCCAAGTGACAAGCATTGTTGGAAAGTGAGTCTAAGGTACAAAAAGAATCAGTGAATATTGATAAGAAGCAAAAGAAGAAAAAGAACAAGCCACATAAAGAATCAAAATTCTCTCAATCTAAAGGAGAAATATATAAGAAGGAGAGGCCTACTTGTGCATATTGCAAGAAGGACAGACATGAAGAACACTATTGTTATAAGAAGGATATTAATTAGCTGAAACATCTTCTCAAAAAGAATCACATTGATTTTCCTTCTGGAATGTCTAAACCTTCTTTTCGCTCTTCTTCTGATGAAGAGGATCTCTACTACACAACAAAAACTTACAAACATACACATTAATATATAAAATTTCCTCAAACTTAATTACATATATGGAGGATTCAATATTACATAAAATTCAAAAAAATTTACAAGCTTTTCTAGACACCTTGTCTATGAATCTTCAAGTCCTCATGTCTTCAAACTTCTTGGAAAGTCACTTATCTTCTCAAACCTAATTGTCCTCTTCATTATGTAGCTCTCATGGCTACCTTGAACACCTAAAACAAACCTACAAAATCTCTTTTCTCTTATTCTATTCCTCTTCTCTTCACAAGTTGAGTTTTTACAATCTCTCTTGAGCAACTCTATGAGCAACTTGCAAGTTCTTTCTCCAACCTTGCTTATTTTTATTGCTATCATTGCACACTATTAAAGGATTTATTTTATATACACTTAAACCCTTTCAAATCACCAAAAGTTGGCACAAAAATATTCTCTTTCATTTCCCTCAACTTGACCTTTGAAATTCCTTCACAAAGAATGAAATAAACACATAGTTTTGCTTCCAAAATGTGTTGTTAATGTTTCTTCACCATATCAAATGACTTTCTGTTGTAGATTCCTTTGGAAAATAAAGAACATACAAAACGAATTCGTGCTCCTTTGGTAATTGAAGAATCATTCATTTATTTTCCAAAAATCACTATCTTTTCCCTCCATTTTAAGCACCCAATAAGACAAGAATGGAATGTAAAAGGTCACTTGCCTTATGAAACATTCTATAGGAATCCAAATTGATAAAATTAATATTAATTATTATTTTCATGTTTCATTTAATATTCCAATGGACCTCTTAAACTCTTTAGGAATTGAAATAATACAATAATTTTAAAATCACATTGTTTGCCTCTGATTTTTAAAATGAAAACCCGAGTATTGGTAAATGAGGATTTTACAATACAAGATGCTCTTGAAGCTCCAACCCACACCAAAATGAAAAATTAAACACGAAAATTAAATATTTATTTTTTTGGTTGATGTTGATTGCTCATTTTCCCGGTCGCTCTTGCATCAGACATGTTGGGTAGGAAGATTGTGAGCATAGGCTCACAATGGTGGAGTTGACTAGTCGAACTACTCTTCTAGGTTGAGTGAAACCTATGGAAAAATCCATCATTGTACAAAGTTACCAAGTTATGTCTTCTTCCTCTTTTTCCAAAACTTCTCTAGAATACACATCATCTCCCTCCAAACCCACTACACTATCTTCATTCACCCCCTCGTGGACTCATGTCCACCATAGCCCGACCACCTCCACCAAATACTCTCCACTTTCTTCTCCTCCTTCGTGGGTTTTGACCCACCACATACTAACCACCTCCACCAACATCCACCTAAAACATCCTCTACCATTTCTACACACAACCACGCAATATCTACAACATGCTCTTGCTCTCTATCCATCTCCCCTTATACCATCTTATCTAAAAATAAAATAACATCATAAAAATGATTTATCTCACCTTTATTTGTAGCTTCAACTTCACCATCGATTGCATCATTAACTTCTACCTCCTCCATTGTGATGCTTGACTTCTCACTTTCAATTGTTGTAATCTTTTCCAAGCATTCATTTTCTACCACAAAAATCTATGACAACAAATCATCCTCATCCTCATCTTTCGTTGAAACCTCTTTGTATTCCATCATTACATATTCATTTTTCTCCTCTTTGAATATATTTACTATGGGATCTTCATTGTTTACTCTATCCTCATTTTCTTTTCCCATATCTTTTTGTTCACTCATCTATTTCTCTTGCTTAAATCTAATCGCTTGTTTATATTTTCCATCATCCTCCATGCCTTTTTTTCTTCATACCATCTCCATGCTTCCCAAATCATGGGCCTCTTCCTTATGACTATACCCATCTAATATGCTGCAATATTTCACAACTCTCACACTTATTTTCATGCTTCCCTACCTTTTGATTTCTCAGGGCTTCTCTCTACCCGCAACAATCATCACATGAGCTCTTCTTTACCGCCTTCTATCCTTTACTTTGCCCATAGGTCCTGGTGGGTTCTCTCCACTCTCAAGATCTCCTGCTCTGATACCATTTGATGAAGAGGCTCTCTACTACACAACAAAAAATTACAAACATACACATTCATATATAAAATTTCCTCAAAATAAATTACATATATGGAGGATTCAATATTACATAAATTTCAAAAAAATTTACAAGCTTTTCTAGACATCTTGTCTATGAATCTTCAAGCTCTCATGTCTTCAAAATTCTTGGCTTCACTTAAAATCTCAAACCTGATTTTCCTCTTCATTATGCAGCTCTCATGGATTCCTTGAACACCTACAACAAACCTACAAAATCTTTTTTCTCTTCTTCTATTCCTCTTCTCTTCACAAGTTGATTTTTTACACTCTCTCTTGTGCAACTCTCATGAGCAACTTGCAAGTTCTTTCTCAAACCTTTTTGGTGTTGATTGCTTCCATTTCACACCATTAAAGGATTTATTTTATATACTCTTAAACCCTTTCAAAGAACCAAAATTTGGCACACAAATCTTCTCTTTCATTTCCCTCAACTTGACCTTTGAAATTCCTTCACAAAGAATGAAATAAACACATAGTTTTGCTTCCAAAATGTGTTGTTAATTTTTCTTCACCATATTAAATGACTTGTTGTAAATTCCTTTGAAAAATGAAGAAAATACAAAACCAAGTCGCACTCCTTTGGTAATTGAATTCATTCATTAGTTTTCCAAAAATCACTCTTTTCCCTCCATTTTAAGCACCCAATAAGACAAGAATGAAATGTAAGAGGTCACTTGCCTTATGAAATTTTTTATAGGTATCCAAAATTGATAAAATGAATATTAATTATTATTTTCAAGTTTCATTTAATATTCCAATGGACCCCTTAAACCCTTTAGGCCTTGAAATAATACAATAATTTTAAAATCACACTATTTACCTCTGATTTTTGAAATGAAAATTCAAGTATTGATAAATGAGGATTTTATCCTTAAAACACAACAAAAGATGCTCTTGAAGCTCCAACCCACACCAAAATAAAAAATTAAACATGAAAATAAAATACTTTTTTTTGTTTGATGTTGATTGCTCATTCACCTAGATGCTCTTGCATCATCTTCAAAATAGTCTAAAAAGGACAAAGTTCAAGCATCCACATTAGGAAATAAAGAACATGATGTTTGTGCTCTTTCAAATCATGAATCAAGGATCTATATCTTCTAGATAAAATATCATCTAATCATATGGCATCTTTGCAGTCTATATTCTCTTCTTTTCAGCCTTGTACTATGTTTCCTATCTTGATGGGAATCAATACATACATGAGTATAATTGGGAAGGGGTCTGTTAGTTTTTGGGACAACACTTTCCAAGATGTTTTGTGTGTTCCTCATTTGAAAAAATTCTTCTTTCCATATATCATATTACATATGGTGGATGATGGGAGGATTTTGGAGTTCACATGTGATTCAATCGTTATTCGAGACTTGGAAAGTAGAGAGATCATTGCTACTGGGATAGTTGATCATTCATCTTAGTTGTATACCTTTGCATATTTTGCTTCTAATGGTGACATTGTTCCTTTAGCTGTTGATCACACTTCAAGTATGAACCATGATTTAGAGGAGACATTTGGATTCTTGAACTTGGGAGTTCTCACATCAGATCTAGTTCTTGATTCATGCATTCTATCTCCTTCATCTATTGTTGTACCTGAGGATGCTTGTGATTCTACAGTTTTGGTTCCTTGTGATTCAGTGTAGCAAGACATACAGATTATTTCAGATTTGGTTAATTGTGATGACTTCTTGATAGGTATTTTAGAATGTTTTATGGAGTCTCATATTGTAGATTTAAGGGACATCATTGACGGTATTCATCTTCTCTTTGATGGAGGATCCTTCTTCATTTGTTGTGAGGGAACACCATGAACCTCTTGTTCAATATTGACATGATCATTCTTCATAGTTTGACATGAATGTAGATACTTTTGGATAACATTTGGAGGAGGCTTCTTTTTCCTCAAAGAGGATATTCTTGTCTTTGGATCATGTTCTACTAGATTCTAGATTGTCTTCTTAAGTAGTGTGACCTTAGTGGACAACTGCTCTAAATTCAAAAAAATGATAGTTGATCTTGGGATTTTTGGCCCTTCTAGACGCAATGGTAGGGTTGGATTTGACCTAAAAATCTCCAAAAATATAGCTACCTTTTGGATTTGGCAACCACTCTTCAACTTCAAATCCTCATAGATTTGGCCTCATATGTCCAATTTTGATGAAATAAAAGGAAAATTTGACTATCTCAAGCCTCTTGAACTCAATGGTGAGATCAAATTTGCACTAGAAAGCTCCAATTTTAACCTACAATAAAGAGATAAAAATGGAACCCCCCCAATTTTTTATTTCTATCAAGATTTTCTAATTCTCAAAATCATCATATGATGCAAGAGAAGAGCATACTCAAATTTTCAAGATTTACCAAAATCTCTTCAAAAAAATACTATCCAATGGAAACCAACCTACTTTGATACCATGTTAGAATTGGCTATGGAGATAGTCTGCCAAGATCTTGAGGCCAAATGGAAAGTACAAAGAGAGAAAATCTGAATATGACAAGAATAAACTATATTCTTACCAATTATGATTCAATGTTGATGTGATGTGTACAATGTAGTAGAAACCCCTTGGTTATATAGCAAAGGTGAGATACAAGATGTCATAGAATTATGAAAAGTGTCTTAATCATATGACATGAGACAACTTATCACAATTACCTAGGTTCACATGTATTACAAGTCAAAAGGTAATATAACAACTAATAACAACTAACACCTAGAAAGATTTCTTCCTAGGACCTAAGTAAACTTAACATGTAAATAAGTCCCCTAGTAATAAATTAACTAGGTATAAGAATTTATTTACACCAATAGAGGGATTAGGGTAGAGGGTTGAGGGATTAAGGGATTAAGGGTTGAGGGTTGAGGGATTATGGTAGAGGTTTGAGGGATTAACTGTTTAAGGGTTGAGTAATTAAGGGTTGAGGGTTGAGGGTATAGGGTTGTGGGTAAGGGTTGAGGGTATAGGGTATAGGGATGAGGGTTGAGGTTTTAGGTTTTAGGGTTGAAGGTATAAGATTGAGGGTTGAGGGATTAGATCTTAAGTATTGGGTTGATCGTATAGGTTGTAGGGTTGAGGGATTGAGAGTATACAAAATAGGGTGAAGGTTTGGGAATGTATGGATTAGGGTTGAGGGTTAGGGCTTTCTTGCATAGGGTTGAAGGTATAGGGTATAGGGTATGGATTGAGGGTATAATGCATAGGGTTAAGGGTTGGGATGAGGGTATAAGGTATAGGGTTGATGTATTAGGGCTTAAGTATTGGGTTGAGGGTATAGGGTATAGGGCTGACGGAATTCTCTCCCTCCCTCTAACTCCACCCACCCCTTCTCTTCCTCCCTAAATCTCTCTACCACTCTCTCTCCCTATCTTCATTTCTTTTCCTTGATTTTTTTAATAATAATACAATATATAATAATATTAAAATACATAAATATAATATGAATACACTAAAATACATTAATATATATAAATATATAGAATTTATTGAATGAGAAAACCATTGAGGTTTCCCAAAACAAATTACCACCTTGGAAAAACCACACCCCATTTGAGGAAAAATCATAAAATAATTAAATAAATCTAAATGCTCACATAGCCTTCACATGGGCGCCTAAACCTCAACCAACAAAATCTGGTTAAATTGGATGTTTCCTTAATATCCGATGGCTCTGATGACTCCATGAAAGAACATGCACCAACATGCAAGAGCATGCAAATCAACATGTAAGGACATGCATTGTAAAGTGGTCCCCACCTTGACATGGATGCCTAGGCTAGAATGCTCACATAGCCTTCACATGGGCGCCTAAACCTCAACCAACAAAATCTGGTTAAATTGGATGTTTCCTTAATATCTGATGGCTCTGATGACTCCATGAAAGAACATGCACCAACATGCAAGAGAATGCAAATCAACATGTAAGGACATGCATTGTAAAGTGGTCCCCACCTTGGCATGGATGCCTAGGCTAGAATGCTCACATAGCCTTCACATGGGCGCCTAAACCTCAACCAACAAAATCTGGTTAAATTGGATGTTTCCTTAATATCTGATGGCTCTGATGACTCCATGAAAGAACATGCACCAACATGCAAGAGCATGCAAATCAACATGTAAGGACATGCATTGTAAAGTGGTCCCCACCTTGACATGGATGCCTAGGCTAGAATATTCTTTCAAGATGCTTTTGTAACCTTTACTAAAGTTAATTTTCCTCCAAATTATAATTACAATTTTCCATATGGGAAAATTAAAATATTTTGAAATTTAAATTTAATTTCCCACACATTAGCCCTTATTGAAAATAACAAAAATAATAAGCAATTTTTAGTCTTCCTAGATGCTCCTATATCAGACACGTTGGATAGGAATTTTGTGAGCATACGCTTACAAAATCGAGTGGAGTAGTAGAACTAATCTTTCAAGTTGCAAGTAACTTATAGAATACTCCAATAATGAGATGGTAGCCTAGAAAATTTTCTTTCTTCTTCTTTTCCAACACTTTTCCAAAATGGTCACCATCTTCCACCAACAAATCTGCATCCTCTTCTTCCTTCCTCTTGTGGACTCATGTCCACCATGAACCATCCTCCACCACAAATTGTTCTCCCCTCTCCTCTTTCAATTACTCACTTCTCTTCTCTAATATTTTGTGGGATCAATCCCACCATAGACCGACCACCTCCACCAAATTCCATTCTCATCTTCCACCTTTGTGGGAATTAACCCACTACAATCTATCTTCCTCCAAGAAAATTTTGACCAATTTTCATTCACTACACTCATCCCTATACTGACAAAAAAATAATGGAAATTAAATATTTCCATTACTCTATTTTCTACACCTATGTTCTCCTCTTCAATCTTTCTTCTTGCCATACCAACATGATGGCTTCCCCCACATGCTCATCTTTTTTCTATCCTCTTTCATGAGAACATTCTTATTCCCATATCTATCTTCCCATATTGACCAATGTTCATTCACTACACTCATCCCTATAATGACAAAAAATCATGGAAATTAAATATTTCCATTACTCTATTTTCTGCACCTATGTTCTCCTCTTCAATCTTTCTTCTTGCCATACCAACATGATGGATTCCCCCACATGTTCATATTTTTTCTATCCTCTTTCATGAGAACATTCTTCTTCCCATATCTCTCTTCCCATATTCTCACTTCCTCCTTAATCTTCTTTTCCAATGCATCTACTTCAGCCTAGAACTTTTCAAATTCTTCACGGTGTATCTTATTTTCCACTTCTTCCTAATACTTTTCCAAAAATAGAATTATCGAGGGTCTCCTTATGACCCATCTCATCCTTCCCTTCAAACACAACTTGTTTGATGCAATATTTCACCATTCACATCTCATACTCTATCCACCCACTAGACCTAGAATAAACTACCTCACATTCGACCCTCTACCTACACACCTAGGAACTCCCACTCTAATACCACTGATGTATGGTATTCCTTTTACAATCTAAAACTTGCAATAATAACAAAGATTTCACAAAAAAGTACAAGAAGGGATAATATATTCTATTATCTCAATAATGAAATAGAATTACAATATGAAGAGGCTCACAAGCTTCCCTTACAACATGGGCTTTTGATTACAAAAATCTACAACAATGGAGTCTTCAATCCTATGCTCAATCCAACAACATTTGGTTACATAAACTTGCAACTCCCCAAAGCCAACTTCTTACAATGATAAAGCATGAATATATGGAAGTTTGTGAATGAGAAAACCATTGTGGTTTCCCAAAACATGTAATTACCACCATGGAAAAACCATGCCCCATTTGAGGAAAAATCATAAAACAATAAAAAAATTCTAAATTCTCACATATCCTTCACATGGGTGCCTAAACCTCAACCAATCAAATTTGGTCAAACTGGATGTTTCCTTAATCTTCAACAACTCTGATGACTCCAATCAACATGCAAGTGCACATATTATAAAGTGGTCCCCACCTTGAAATGAACGCCTAGGCTGAATATTCTTTTGAAATTCTTTTGTAACCTTTTCTAAACTTAATTTTCCTCCAAATTATAATTACAATTTCCCATATGGGAAAATTACAATATTTTTAAATTTAATTTCCCACACATTAGCCCTTATTGAAAATAATAAAAATAAAAAAGCAATATTTTTGGTGATGCAAGATTTCCAGTCTGTCTAAATGCTCCTGCCTCAACATCCTACATCAAAAAATATATGTGCAAATACATCTTTTAATTTTCTTAAAATAAATGGTTTCATGCTAACCTTGGGACATACAAAACACCACTAATTCCATTAAATTTAACATCAAAAAAATTAATTTAAAATCTATCACAACCAAAAAAATTAAATGAGAATCATCACCTAACACACCTTACCTCCATCAAATTCTTCATATTATAAAAAATAATTTGTATTAGAGGTAATATGAAAATATACACCTAAATTAATTAACCATGCATTATCACTTGCATGAGTGGCCAAAGTTGTAATGAAGGAATCATTATCTTCCTTCTCAAATTCAAATTCAAACTCAAAATAAATTATCTTTCTATTTTTCTTCTTTTCTTATTTGCACTCTTTTAAGAAGTGGTGAAGTTTTCAGAAATTCCAATGTATCAATTTTGAAATTTTAATAGACTTAGATCTCCCCTTCGACTTGGATATTGACTTTTCTTGCTAATTTTCATTCTTTTTTCCTCTTTCATTTGATCTTCCATGAATATTCAAGGCCTCCTTTGTGTTGAATATGAAGGTAATTATGTAGCTTAATACTTTGTAAAACTATGAGATTGTAGATCTAATTAAGTGTTCTTTGTTACAATTTCTTTGTATATGATTATTTTTTTAGATTCATTTTACCAATTGTAGAAGAAGATAGAAGATTGTAGAAGAATAAGACTAGAAGATAGAAGTGACACAACATATACCATGGAGAAAACTTTTAAGGAAAAAACTCCACCACTAGAATCAATAGTTCTTGTATTATTTAACCTCAGAACAAGATTACAATAATTCTTTATCAATCCTTCCTTGAGATGCTTCTTTTTCCTTCAAAAATTCTTCTTCACAACCTGCAATAAACTCTAATTGAACTCTCTTCAACTTAATGTAATAAATAGACAATTGTGAATATTTTAAACTCAAAAGAGTTGAAAATTACAAGAGGATAAAGGTCCTCACAAATATCTATGCCATTCTTGTGCAAGTAGAGTTCTTTCATGAAAAAAAATGTCAAACCAAGTCCTTCATCAATTTGGGTGTCCCAAATGGAAGTCCTAACTCAACATTGATTACGAAGATATCTTGTAAGCTTCTCCTCAATGTTGGTGCCAAAGAATGGGCCCACTTAACTCAACCTTATAAAATATCTTCTCATGCAAAAGTGTTAACTCCAAGATGCCAACTTGGGCACCCAAGGTGGGTCCAAGTCAATCTCTATTAACTGAAACATATCTCTCCACCATTCATGCAAATATCATGCATGATTGATCATCCCCTATTAACTGAAAGTAGTCACTTGTTATCTGTCATGCAACTCAAGACATTAGTCATGCATTCCAAGTCAATTGAAGTCAACTAGCATTCAACTGAAACTAACTACATGTAACTGAAGATAACTAAACCATAATTGAACTGATACTGAACTAAACTAAACTAAATTGGACTGAACTCCATGCATGTAAACATCAATCCCTAACTTCTAGGATCTTTACATGCATTACTAAAGTGTTATCTTTCCTCCAAATAGTTAAATTAACTCAAGGTGAGTTCCACCTTCCATGTGGGTGCCCCATGTGCTCCTATTTTGTAGGATCTCTTCTTGGGAATCCCCACACGTTCCTATCATTTAGAAAATTACAAATGCCAATTAACATGTTCATTTCATTTGAATTTAATCTCTTTCTAATCCTAGTGTTGGGGAACACTTTCCAAGGACTTAGGAGATACATGAAATAATATTTAGGATTGCAATTAAATGACATCCTATTCCCAACATTCTCCCACTTGACATTATACATTGCACTTATTCTAAACAGGAATCATTCTTATAAATCAAGTACAAGACTCAAGGCCAATGGCCTTCCTACACCAAGAGAACTTATTTGCAGGAACTAGTTTCGTAAGATAATTTGTAGCATTGATTAAAGTGTCAACTTTCTCAATCAATACCTTCCCAGTCTCAACCATTTCTCACACAAAGTGATATTGAACATCAACATGCTTAGTATGAGCATGATACATAGGATTTTTTTACTAAACAAATAACACTTTGACTATCACATTCAAGTTTAACTAGCTTGCTATAAAAACAAATACCTTTCCCAAGTCTTTGTAACCAAACTGCCTCTTTAGAGGCATGTGTAATCGCTGAGTGTGTTGAGCTTGTGTCCAACCAAGGTGTAGGCTCCTCGGACTTCCTACTGAAATATCATCAAGAGTAACCATCTCAACACATGTCTCTAACCATAAGAGAACTCAAGCCTCACCTATTTCTCCAAGTATCCATGAGGAACTGTAACCAACCAATCCATGCCAAACTCCAAATGCAACATAGCACTATCATGAAGTAATCAAGCAAATGATTAATGTACCCAATACATAAGAGAACTACTATGATCAATTTCAAAGCTCCAATCATGAATTAGAAACATAAACATGACATTCATGATCTAACCATCTCCTCCAAGGAGATCACATGCATCTTAACATATATCCTAGTCTCAAGAGAACATGTAATATTCCAAACTCTAATCTAGAATCAATAATATACCATGACATCATAACAAATACAGTCTAAACCAATAAATCATATCTCCAAACACATGAAGATAACCATACTAATGATGCATCCACGTCACCGCCAACAACTCCCATTGAACCATGGTACAAGCTACACATGGCATCATGACTACCATCCTCTTCATGAAGATCAATCTGAAACATCAAGCAAAGAGTCATCACTTACATTTTTAAATGAAATGATCAATGCATGATTACTGTCATCTGAGGATTCCTTTGTAGAAGAATCATAACTCTTTTTCTTATTCTTACAATCCTTCTTCACATGTCCCAGTTTCCCATAGTTCCAACACTTTACCTTACTCCATCCTTCAAACCTACCCTTTCCTTCCTTGTCTCCCTTAAGTTCCTTTTTCTCAAGATTACCTTTTACAAACAAGGCATCTTGGATTTCCATTTTAGACTTCCTCCTCATCTCCTCTGATAGGAGAGTAGGAATTATATTGTCCATCTTCGGATCTGCACACCACTACCACTGATAGCAACAATTAGATTTTCCCAAGACTTTGGTAAAGAACAAAGTAACAAAATGCATTTATCTTCATCTTCTATCTTTACATCTATAGATGTAACTGACTTAGAATCAAATTAAAAACATTCAAATGATTTGCAACAGAATCACCATCTTTCATCTTTAAAGAATACAACTGTCTTTTCAAATAAAATTCATTAGTAAGACTTTTGGTTTGATAGATATCACCTATTCTCTTCCACAACTTATATGCGGTAGTTTCATTTGAAACATTCAAGAGAACAACATCAACAAGAAATAATCTTATGGTCCCTCTTTCCTTCTTATCAAGCTTAGCCCAATCCTCATCTGACATCATTGTAGGTGACTTTGTCTCATTACCAATAGCTAACCACTGATCTCTCTCTTCAAGGATATCCTCTATTTTTAGTTTCCACATCTCATAATTAGATCCATTGAATCTTTCAATATCTAAACTAGAATTAAAACTCATTGTAACAAACTTATTTTCCAAAATCAGCAATAACACAATAGTAAAATCTCCCACTACAGCCAAAAAAATCTTCAAAGTTTTAAGAGAAAGGCGTTCCAAACTCTACCCCAACCGTTAGCTCTAATACCAAATGTTGAAAATGGAGGTAATTATGTAGCTTAATACTTTGTAAAACTATGAGATTGTAGATCTAATTAAGTGCTCTTTGTTACAATTTCTTTGTATATGATTATCTGTTTAGATTCATTTTACCAATTGTAGAAGTAAACATAAGATAGAAGTGATACAACATATATTGTGGAGAAACCCTTTCAGGAAAAAACTCCACCACTAGAATCAATAGTGCTTGTATTATTTAACCTAGAACAAGATTACAATAATTCTTTATCAATCCTTGCTTGAGATGCTTCTTTTTCCTTCAACAATTCTTCTTCACAACCTACAATAAACTTTGATTGAACTCTCTTCAACTTGCTTCAATACATAGAAAATTGTGAACATTGTAAACTCCAAAGAGTTGAAAATTACAAGAGGATAAAGGTCCTCACAAATATCTATGCCATTTTTGTGCAAGTAGAGTTCTTCCATGAAAAATAATGTCAAACCAAGTCCATCAATTTGGGCATTCCAAACTGAAGTCCTAACTCAACATTGATTACAAAGATATCTTGTAAGCTTCTCCTCAAAGTTGGCACCCAAGAATGGGCCCACTTAACTCAGCCTTATAAAATATCTTCTCATGCAAAAGTGTTAACTCCAAGATGCCAACTTGGGCACCCAAGGTGGGTCCAAGTCAATCTCTATTAACTGAAACATATCTCTCCACCATTCATGCAAATATCATGCATGATTGATCATCCCCTGTTAACTCAAAGTAGTCACCTATTATCTGTCATGCAACTCAAGTCATTAGTCATGCATTCCAATTCAACTAAATTCAACTAGCATTCAACTAAAACTAACTACATGCAATTGAAGATAACTGAACCATAATTGAATTGAATTGAACTGAAATGAACCCCATGCATGTAAACATCAATCCCTAACTTTGAGGATCTTTACATGCATTACTGAAGTGTTATCTTTTCTCCAAATAGTTAACTTAACTCAAGGTGAGTTCCACCTTCCATGTGGGTGCTCCATGTGCTCCTATTTTTTAGGAGCTCTTCTTGGGTGTTCCCACATGTTCCTATCATTTAGAATTAATTACAAATGTCAATTAACATATTCATTTCATTCGAATTTAATCTCTTTCTAATCCTAGTGTTGGGGAACACTTTCCAAGGACTTAGCAGATACATGAAATAATGTTTAGGATTGCAAAATTAAATGGCATCCTATTCCCAACACTTGGTGCTAATGGAAATATTTCTTCTCATCTATTTAGAAATAACATATTCAACCTTCAAGACTATAGAAGTGTTCCCAATGGCCATGGCAAGATTTTCCCATGAATCAAGAAAATAACATAAGAAATTTTGACATCTCTTTTTGTCATACATTTTCACACCCGCTAAACTTAACTACACCACCAAAATATTGAGTTTATTTTCACATTCCTCTATTCTCAAACAATATAATTTATTTCATAGAAACAACTTGTTAATGATAGGTTTATCTTGATAGATTTTACGTAGCTTCTGCCATAATTTATTTGTAATAGGTTTCTTGTGGATATTAATAAAAATGGAATTTTCAAGACATAGTCTTATGTGACCCTTTTCTTTCTAGTCCATAATTCCATACTAATAACTTATAGTTCTTTAAACTTTCTCATCAATGGTACCCCAAAATTTATGATCTATCAATAGATCCTCTATTTTTATTTTTGACAACTCAAATTTTGTTCCAAAATAAAAAGTAGCTTCAGTCATCCTTGATGTGATTGAATCTATATTTCCTAAAATAAGATCATAAATTTATCTTCTACATAACCTCCCACTAAAAAATAGATTAGATGAAAAACCCAACCCAAAAACTAAAACCAAAGGTGATTAGGCTCTTATACCACTTGTAAGGATCAAAGACAATGGAATCAACTTCCTACACTAATATTGAGGGCTTTAGGTAAATTCATTGCCAACAATTCATTGAAGGAAAATTCACCACAAGCAATTCACCGCCAACAATTCACCAATATTTTTAAATATATATTTCAAAAACTTGGTGAATTGTTGGCGGTGAATTTTACTTGGCGGTGAATTTTTCGTCGATGAATTTTCCTTCGATGAAGTGTTGGTGATGAATTTTCTAGATGCCAATATTGAGAGTAATTTACAAAAAAAAAAAACTAATCTATTATAGAATATGTAAAATCACGTATAAAGACATAAAAAATATAACACATAACACTAGAGTTATATGTTGAAAACCTTTTCGAGAAAAAAAACCCACACCCCTAAACCTACTCAATATATTTAAAAAAAAACAAGAAATTACAACACACTTTCAAAGAAATATTTTACAAGAGTTTCACCAAGATCAAATTCTAGAGTAATTTTTGATAATTGTAAATTCATACAATATAATACTATAACTCCAAACACACAATTTATAAGTATATGAGAAAAATAGAAAGTATAAATGGTTTTATAAACCATGTGTTGAATTCATTAGAAGTATGGTTTTCAAGTTTGACACCAAATTTTGATTCCCACCTAGAGATTACCACATATAGGATAAAAATACTAAATAAAAATTACTTCTTAAAAATATCATAATCTATTATAAGAGTGCAACTAATATGGGAACCCAATTTGTAACTTCCATAAAATACTACTCATTAAAAGTGTCCATAAATTTCATAATGTTGTTCAATATTCTAAAGTAACTCCCCTCTCGCAAGCTCTTGTGTGTAATAAGAATATATCATAATGTTATCATAAGATCCAACATACGTAGGCTATCCAAAATATTATTACAATAGATAATTTATAAAGTATTAAAACTTGGAAAACAATGTCACCTCAAAATTCCATGTCCCATTTCCATGTGAGGTTGATTTAAATAAAATTAAATGTAGGAAAATAATAAATTATAATTAAAATCAAATGCTATAAATTTGCAAAGGTTAATACATCTTAATTCCCAACAAGAATGATTATTCCAACAATGTGTCTATGTGTGCATGTGTGTATATGTAGAAATGAAATTGCAAATGGATTCCCCCTTAAAATAATTGTAAATAAAAAGTGAATGCAATTGTATTTAAGGAAAAAAGGGGAAAGAAAGTGAAGAACCTTTACAAAGCATATGGATACAAAATTCCTAAACTTGCTAACAAGAGAAATAAATGTTGCAAGATGGCGTGTCCCTTGGTCTTCCTTGTCCAACACAACGCTTGGGTCTGTGACATGGTCTAACTACCTCCTGTGGATCTTAACTAATGCTTGTATCGGGCATTGACAAGTCGACCTTTTGGTACAACGACAAGGCCAACAATTGGTATCAGAGCTAGTCGTAGGTTCAAACCTTTCACTTGTGCTGGGGGGGATTGTTGCAAGATGATGTGTCCCTTGGTCTTCCTTGTCCAGCATGGTGCTTGGGTTTGCGACATGGTCTAACCGCCTCTTGTGGATCTTAATTGACACTTGTATCAGGCATTTTTTAGGTTGACCTTTTGGTGCAACAACAAGGCCAACAATAAATACCCCCATAGAGAGGAAAAAAATAAAGTTTCAAGAATGAAACACCTAAAAATTATGCTCATGAAGTGACATCACAAGAAGAAGGATGCCACATAGAAATAAAAATTATGCTCATGAAATGACATCACAAGAAGAAAGATGTCACATAGAAATAAGCAACATTGAATAAAGGGACACAAAAAGATTTACAATCTTAGGATTTAATCTTTTTATATAGGTATAATATAGTTAATCTTTTAATAATAAATATTATTAATAGTTAATCTTATAATATAGTTAACCTTTTAATAATAATTAATTATTATAATAATAATCTTTAAATACAATTATAAAATAGTTAATATTATTATATTATATTATAATAATTAATATTAGTTCCCTGCCATCCTGCTTGATTAAAATATTCATAGAAATGGAAATGAAAGATAGCAGGAGTGAACATCCTATGTATATATTATTATATGTTATATTATAAGATTAATAAATATTATTAATAGTTAATCTTATAATATAGTCAAATTTTTAATAATAATTAATTATTATAATAATAATATTTTTTTTATTCGTAAGGAATTTTCTATTAATATTTAAAATTCCAGTATAAACATCTGCATAGCAGGAGATATGGAGAAGAAATACCCCAACAAAAAAACCAAACCCACCACCCAAACTTTAGCTAATACCTAGACACCAATGGAGCTGCCACCAAAAACTACACAAGAGCGGCCCACAAAATTTCATACGACACCAGGCAACCAGAAACCCCCATAAAAATAGTATCCAACCATAGTCAAAACAAGCTGAAAAATGGTCATAGCTTATGAATAATACATGTTGCCTACTACAAGATAACTATAAGCATTATACTATAAACATTAAAACCTTTCCAAACAACCTACCCTCGCCTAGAAACCATTCATCTTAGCAAATTGGTCTAATTCAAAGACCCATTCAAAACCATTTACTGGCTCAACCATTAACAACTTCTTTAGAAACTCACCCCATAAGTAACAATTTGACTATGCATTACCAAGGCCATGCCTTTTAGCTCCAGAAGCAAAGGGTAAACCTTAATTACCTCATGAATAATCTTGACCAGAGGGAGGTCTCTCGGCTGAGGAGCACCATGACCAAAAAGAGATGTTCTCAGAATTTCATCTAGTCCACTCAGGAGCTCTTTCTTGAAGAGCTTGAATACTATCACATACACCTTAGCTTTTGGAGTAGGAACATCAAGCATTGAGGCTAGGAACCTGGAGACAATGTGGGTGTTAACCCAAAATTTCTCCCAGTTTGATAAGCATTCCTTGCCTAAAACCATTTGATTTTCCATAACCACATGTGGGTCTATCCACAAAATGATCTGCTTTAGATGTTGGTCTGTGATCACCTTGAAGGTCATTTTCTGGGTCTTTCAATCCAATTGGATGGGGGTATCAAGCCCCACACTCATCAAAACCTCCAACGAGAACTCAATAATGAACTTTGACTTTTCTACCATACTTACAGACAAAGCTTCACCAGAGAATTAAAACCAAAATTTTCCATAGTCATGCCAAAGCTGGGCCACCATTGATCATTTAAAGCCCTAAAACAATTCACACTTACTACATTGTGCAACAGTGATCATGCCTACCCAAATTACCTGTGATCACACCACCTGGCAAGAAACATGCAAGATGTTGCACCATGGCTCTCCAGTAGGGAGGCAATATGTATCCTTTTGAGTGCTCATAAAAATTTCCCATCATAAGTTTGTGAACGCCAGTGAAAAATGCATGTTTGAATGAATGATGCAATAATGAGACATCGCATCACCACCTAGTGACAATACAAAAACACTAGCATCAATCTTGAAGCAGATCTGCCCACCGCCCACATGAAGATCCAGCTCGACTTGCCAACTAGACATGCCATCTTCCTAAAAGGCCCCGACCCTTCCACAGATTCCTATGTGGAAGGGTGCCCTCCTAGCTACCCATGGGGACCACAACTTCCTATTATGGCCACAAGTTTTTTAAGGATTTCCCATCTACCCCTAAATTGGATAACCAATTTGCTTCAAGGTTACATTCGTGCAAAATGTGAGAAAATGACACTAGATCAAAACTATCCACCAGACTCAAAGCTTCTTCCAGATTTGTCACCAATTGCTAGTTGAGCATCTTTCACATTCTGAGAGCATTAATTATTACTATGGAGTCACCGTTGATGGCTAAATTCTCTATTTTCAAGTCCTTACATAGCCTTAAGCCAAGAACCACTACAAGCATTTCCACCTTATTATTTTTTCCTTTTGGAAATGGTTTTGCTAGTTGACCAACTACTTTTCCTTGCTAATCATGAACAATGCAACCCACTCCAGAGTCACTTGGGTTTCCTCGAGAAGCGCCATCGAAGTTAAGCTTGTATGAGCCTAGCTCTAGAGGGGACCAATGAGTGGTCTTCCATTTTTCCAATGTTTTGGACCCCTCTTCTCCTGTAAGAGGTGGGACCCAAAGGCCATTAAAATTGTGTCACAACCTTGCATCCAATTTAGTGAAAGTTCTCTTACTATGACCAGTCTCCTTAACTCTAGAATTTATCAGTTCAACTAGGCATGCCTCCAATTTGTTTTTTAATGAATGAGGCATCATTTCCTTCTACTGGAATATGCACCAGTTCCTTTCTTTCCAAATTTCCCAGAGTAGTAGTGAGGGGCTAGAAGTCCAAAAATAGGCAAATAATGATTGTTTCTGCAATGAAGGCCAACTCAATAACACATCTAACAGTTTGTTCGATAGCACCGTTTGCCAATTCAACTTAACAAGTAACCATTTCTAACAATTTTGAGAATAGGGACAATTAAGAAGGAGATGATCGCTAGTTTCCTCGCTCTGTTTTCACATAGAGCACCTGGTTGGCCCAGAGAATCTAAGCTTGGAAAATATATTTCCCATGAGAATCCTGCCCTGGGCAGCTGCCCAAGTAAAAATATTGGCCTTAGGCAAGCACGCCTTGTTCCAGCACAAGTTGCTAGGGAGCTTTCTCTCCACAACACTGGATTCCAACCTGTTATAGCCTTCTTTCACCTTGTATTCCCCATATGGTGAGACACCCCATCATAAGATGTTTAGGCCAACTCTGAAGCAAATGACCCTCTCTTTCATTGTCTCTTCATAACGGGCTACTTCCTTGGGGTCAAGACCTAGACCCTAAACACTCTTCCACTCCACTTTAGGCTAGTCATCCACTGTTCTGACCACCAAGTAGTCTCTTACCCTGTCTCCTCATGCCTATTTGGTGGTGTTTCTCACATTCTCAAGCCTGCCCACCTTAGACAATTTGGGAAAGCTTTTCCAAGAGTCCTCCCATAAAGAGGCACAACTGTCATCTCTGACCTCCCAAGTTAGGAAATACAACACATCTCAACAACTGCATATAAAATTCCAAATTTTGGAGCTCGATGGGAGGATTTTGGAAGTGAAAATTCTATGCCCCTCTACTGCCATGTATTTCACTTTAAGAATCCTTTCCTATTTTGATTCTTTCTTGGCATGAAGAGTCCAAACCTATTTTTCACCTAAGGCTATTTTTTGAAGTTGGAGATTCTTCATTCCTACCCCATCCCTTTCCTTGCTTTCACACACCTTCTCCCACTTCACCAGTCAGAATTTATGCCACTCAAAATTGCACTGCCAAAAAAAACTCTTCATTTTTTTTTTCAAAATTTTGCACACCCCAACCAACATAGGAAAACGTGAGGAAAGATAGGAAGGAAATGCAGTGATGACTACTTTGAGTTTTGTTAGACAGGTGGCCTAAGAAAGTCACTTGCATTTCCAAGATGTGATCGAATCCTCCACCTTCTTGATCACATTATCCCAAATTTTACCTGATTGCACCCCATTGGATAGAGGAAGGCCTAGGTATTTACAAGAGGGTTTCCCTCTTTTGAATTTCATAATTCTTAGAATTTGAGCCTCATTCCGCACGGTAGTATTGAAGAAAAAAACTTCTGATTTTCCCACATTGACCTCCTAACCCGAAGCCAGATAATATTTCTCTAGGATCTCCTAGAAGTTCCTTGCCTCTCAAACATGGGCTCTGCCAAATAGCATGGTATCATCTACAAATTGCTGGTGGGTGGCGGTTGGGACTCCACTTGTAATTTGTACTTCTTCCATGTGCCCACTATGCCAAGCATTGGATATGCATTTTCCCAGGGCCTCCGCCACTAAAATAAAAAAGGAAAGGAGATAGGGGACCCCCCTAACGAAACCCCCTAGAGGCACTGGAAAACCTTGAAGAGATCCATTCAAAAGGATAGAGAATCTTGGGCAAGCAATCCAACCAAAGATTCACTCCAACCAAGACTTGTTGGACTCAAAAGCCTACAAAGTTTTGAAAATAAAATTCCAGTCAACCTTGTCATATGCCTTCCTAATGTCTAGCTTGATAAGCATTGTTAGTTTCTTCATGATTTCAATGGAATGTATAGCCTCTTAAGCAATAATGACCCCATCTAGAATCGATCTACCAAGGATGAAACCGTTTGCTCTTTTGAGATAATGTTGGGAAGGACTTTCTTCAATTTGTTCACCACAACTTTGGCCAAAATTTTATAAATGGTGTTATGGAGAGAGATTAGCCTGAATTCATCAAGAGACTCCAGTTTTTCCTTTTTAGGGATCAAAGTGATGAAAGTGTTGTTTAGTTCCTTTAGCACCTTACTTGAACACTTGGAATCTTCAATTGCCTCCCAGATATATTTACCCATAATTCCCCAACACTTTTGAAAAAACTAGTAGGGAAGCCATCTAGGCTCGAAGCCTTGTATGGATGGAGTTGAAATAGGGATTCTTTGATTTCCTGCTCTAATAGCTTACTATTCAACATCAATTTTTTTTTCTTGTGTGATTATCTTGGGTATACACTCCAAAAACTCCTGTTGTGCCTATAAATTCAACCCCGACCAATCATTTAAGAGGTTCTCAAAGTAATCCATTGTGGAAGATTTCACCTCATCTATCTTCTCTAGGACCCTTCCTTCACTTGATCTGATGCTAGTAATTCTATTTATCTCCCTACATGCCTTGGTTGAATTGTGAAAAAAAATAGTTTTCTTATCTCCAACCACAAGCCATGTTTCTCTTGATTTTTGCTTCCAAAAGACTTCTTATTTGGCCGAGAAATCATTTAGTTTCTTCAATAGATCCTTCTCTTCAAAAAATGGTGATTATCCATTCCATTCTTGATAACATCCTCAGATAGCACCGCCAAAGCCTCTTCTATCCTCCTTTTTTTGCAAAAATGTTTTTGAACTAATCTTTGTTCCAAAGCTTCAAATTTTGTTTAATTACCCTTAATGTGGAGACAAGGTTGAACAACTTTATGCCCCCTAGGTTTCAATTTTCCCACCAACTTTTGATTAGGGAAATAAAATATGGATCTCTAAACCACATATTTTCAAATCTAAATGGGCATCACACCAGACTTCTTTCCTCCACAACTTCCAGGGCTACAAGAAAGTGATCTAACCCCAAGTAGGGAATTATCTTACTCTCCAGGGTGAAGGGGAAGAGGCTTAAATCACCTCTAAACAAGAATCTTTCTAGTTTCTTAGCAATGCTACAAAACCCACTTTGTCGATTTGTCCATGTGTACTTCCCGTTACCCGTATGCACATCGAGAAACATGTTCCTCTCAACAAAACTTTCAAAGTCCAATTGAGATTGAAGCTTTCTTGTGACACCACCTTTCTTATCCAAAATTTTGAGAATTTTCTTAAAATCCCCACCCACAATACAAAAATCAAAAGTCGGATCAATACAAATGATGTCAAGTTAATTCTATAGTTGTCTTTTTTGAAGGCAATTATCAAGGCCATAAAAATTAATTGAAAGGAAACTAAGATTGGAGATGATGCTCCTTACCTTACAGGCAATCCAAGATCTATTTTCTGCCATCTCTTCTAGAAGAATGTTCTGTGGCTTCTAAAGGACCATAAACCCACTTGAGGGCCCCAAAGCATTGACCCCAATTAATCGTCAATGTTTCACCTTTTTACCAAAGTTCACCTGCTCTTGATTGCTGAACTTTGTCTCTTGCAAAATATAGATATCTACTTCCATTAAGTCTACCTGATTCATAATCAAGCATCATTTGTTGGGGGAATTTAAGCCCCTAATATTCCAAGTTAGGAGTTTCATGGCTATTCAAGAAGGGCATCACCGTTCCCTAATTTTAACATCTCATTAATCTTCATCTGCCCAATTGCTTCACCCTCCCATTTGAGTTTTTCTCTATTTTGGATTCACCCCTGAGTTTTGCACTCACCACAATCTAGAGAGATTTAGTTGTACTCCTTTTGTACTATGCCCAATTTTTCTGGAGCACCCTGCTCCTGTATATCAACTCTGTCATTTTCTTGATTTATTGATCAAACCCACCTCCTCCTGGTCTACTTCATCTATGTCAAGATGTGAACAATTGGACCATTCCTCAAACCAATCACCATTGTCGATGTTGATCACCCCCATTTTGGCTGCCTTGACGAGCTTGACCAAATTGGTGCCAACCTCCATTAGGGAATTAAGGTCCTCTTTCCTCACCCTTTTTCCAAGTAAATTGATAGTGTCTATCACCTTTTCATCAATCTCCCTTTTCTAATCTCTCAGCACCACCACCTCTTCACCTACTCCCGTTGTTTTTCTTGACACCCCAACCTCTTCCTTCTCCTTCGAGATTTGTGAGCCTACCAAAGAATCTCACCTATGAGGGCTCTTTGAGCCCATCCCACCCTAAGATTTGTGGGCGGGAACCCAATTTCCTTCCATATGTTGATTTCGCCAACTTATGGTTCTTAACAAGGTGTTGCTCGAGTAAGAGTCCAAGACTAATGCCTACACCTAGTTTCCCCAGTCCATGAAAATTTTAATTTCACTCTAGATTTGGCTATAAGGAAAATTTTCAACACATTCTTATGTCAGAGCTAATACCATTAACATCCAACCTCTCCTCTACACAAACAAAGTCACCCAAACTGTTGCTAATGTCCGCTAAGATACCTAGGGCCTATAATTCAAGGGGTGTCAAGGGGTAAATTCAACAATTTGTACCAATCCTGGAAACAGTCCAAAGTGTGATACGGATTGAAACCAAGCTGCCATCTACAAATATAAAAGTTGCACCCATCCATGATCCACACACCGTGCTAAATTTCCTCCCTGATCTCCTCCGAAGGACAAATGACTACAAAATATCCTTGTACCAAAACCTTAAACTACAAGTTTTCACCCCATTTACCATGCCACCAACGCATGAAACTATCCCAATTGAACCACATTCCATACCACCTCATAATAAGCTTTACCTTTTCAAGGCACTCATTTTCTGCCTGGAGTTTGAGGGAACTCAAAACCATAGTTCATCTTCTTCTTGAGGCTTGCCTACCACCAAAACCCTCCGACCTTGACTGGTTCTGCGCACTATTTCCATGACGTAGATTGCCACGGTTCTGTCCAAAAGGCCTTGCACCATTATTTGGGTTGAGGGGATTTATAGCCCCATGCTGAGCCCAACGGAACCTAGGATTGTGGAATTTCCATCCTTGATCTCCATTCTCACCATTTGGATGCCTGCAAAAATTTGAATTTTGCCCAGTGGTCCTTGGTAAAACAGGGCTTCCAGGATTTTGCTGCTTAGAGCCTACAACATGGGCATCCTCAAGCCCATGCCCCAGAGATTCACCACCCTACTCCTTCCTCGCTGAGCCATGACCTTTGCCACCTTCTCCTATTTGTACCACCTCTACATAACTTCCCATCTACTTTGCTTCTATGTGCGCCATTGATGGAATTTATTATAATAATAATATTTTAATAATAAATATTATTAATAGTTAATCTTATAATATATTTTTTTATATAACAAAAGTGGCAAGCCACTGAACATTTTATTAATGGAATTAAGAAATACATAAGATCGAGCTCATTATGAGCAGCTACAAACTAAGCTTCCACTATCAGAAAGCAATAACCCATCGTAAGTAATTACATTGAGAATATGTACTAGCATAGACCAAAATCCCAAGCATGCCTGGATAAAATGTAGAGGGGACACAAAGAAGTTCCTTTCAAGCCAATACAAAATATTTTTCCATCTTCTGGATATTAAAAAATACCACCACCAACAATAACATTAAAGCATGATAAGCTAAATTACAATTTATTTTGCATTTTCAAATAACAAAACCCTAAGAAGCTACCAAAATCAGGGAATAATATACAGAAACTACCTCCAGGAACCAATTTTTTTTCAAATTTGAAGATTTAAGCTTGAAACCCTAATTATATTCAATAAGAAGAAAGGTGTCGATCCTTTAGAACCCTAGCCAACCATAAAATGTTCAAACACCACTTTCTGGGGATGAATCCATATCACTTGGAGGAGGAAAAAAAGGCTCTAAGTGTAGTTCCACCAAAGTATGCCTAATGAGAAATTGAACAACATAAAATAGGTTATGTAACATAACACAAACATTATTACCCAAGCATGGCCATAGCCTATCAAGTCTGCAATTGAATTCATACAAAAATTCATCCAACAACCCATGTGCCATTGAACTGAGGAGAGTTGCAAATGCATTATTAGAAAGTAACAACTGGCGACAGAGAACACCACCTACCATTTTTGATTTGTGTCGTAGATCATGTACCTATCAAGAATAGGCTGGAGGTTTGAAAGTGGAAAAATGTGAGGGATGATGTAAGTACCTGCAAGATATTTTACCATCTTTGTGCACTAGAGGATATCCATCAAATTGGAGAGAAAATGAGATAATTTCATGAGGAAAAACCATTGAATGGAAACCAATCCAGTCCTCACCCAAAACCGTCGAAATGGAACCTATAACTTGATTACATTGAATTATAAAAGATCTCCCAATATTTTCAATTGATAAAGGATTACAATATCTAATCTCATAAAAATGAGAAGGGGTACAAATGAGCTAAAAGATGCCTCCATCATCAGTTCAAAGAAGACCACCAGTAACTCGTGAGGAAGAAGCATCCAAAAAATGATATTTTAATAGACCCAAAAATACCCACAAACCATGTGGGAGGCATCCACACAGGGGAGTATTTAAGAAACTGGCATCTCATTGTACAATTGAGTGGTGCGGAAGCCCAAGGTCGTACCATAAGAGCTGGATGCGCACCAATAACCAGGCAAAAATATAGGTGTCACAAACAAAGTAATTCATTGTATGAAATGTTAGATCAACCATTCTTAAGAATCGAGGTCTCCCAGTGGAGGAGCCTCTAAAACTAGCCATCCACTAATGTATGTCAGTGTGAGGCATCCCCACATGGGTAGATGAAAATGAACCTAGGAATATAAAAATAATGTTCCCCAATTTAGCAACAATTCATATGGGAGTAACGGTCCATTTTGTTGAATGAATATGAGATAAAATCTTAAAGCATAGATACCATAAATGATCGCCACCAAAACCATGCACAGACATGAGGTGCCAACAGGATTTATTCCAACCATAAGAAGAGAACATTGGGAAGTGGAAAGTATTTATCATTCCCAATAAAGAAACATGATAAAAATTTTTTGAAAATAAAATCTAGGTTTAATGCAGACATAACTGAGAATAAACAACATCCCTGGTATTTAATAACAATATTAAAATAGAAGCGACCATATATACCTGAAATGAATGCCTCTTGCCACAAGAACCATAATAATGAAAAAAGTGAGACACAATCATGCCTTGATAATATTTTAAAATCAATATCATCATCTATGACCTTGTTTTTCAAAGAATATATAAGAATGCTAGCCTCCTTGTAATAGTGTCTTATTTGAAAGGAGGAAAAGTTACTAAGCAGGGTCAGAATATGAGATAAAAGATAATCTAGATGCCATAATTTTGATCTTCTATTTGAAATAGTAGATATTGTCACCATTGAATCCCCCTCAATTACTAAATGAGAAATTGATAATTTTATAGCCAACTCTAACCCAATTATTAGAGCATTGAATTCAACAATATTATTTGTACCCTCTTGTAAAGATTCACACACAACACCAATACAATTGCCCTACCAATCTCTCAGAATTGCAACAACCCTTGATTTCCCAGGGTTACCTCTGGAAGCACCATAAAAATTCAGTTTTATAAAACCTTGTGGAGGCGGAGACCATTTGACAAGCTTCCTTTTTGCAAGAGAATCTTTACTTTGCACAGAGCCAGGTTTAGGGGGTTTTAAAAGAGGCCAATTTTTTAGGACAAGCGAGTCCTAGGAAGAAAAGGATTTATTTTTTGATTGTTCATTTATATAGATGCTTGACATTATCACCTCCGAAATAGATATTTCAATTTTTTGAAGAACTTGTTTCAAGGCAGAGGTATTTTTCCTAAAAATACAGTTGTTCCTTTCCAGCCATAAGTTCCAAACAGTGATAGAGGGTCATATTTCCCACATGCAAGAGAACATAGGATTAGAGAATAATATCATCCAACTAAGAAATTTTTTTACAATAGAATTATGAAGAGGGCTTGCCCAACCCAATTTCCTCATCAACCAAATCCAACACTAATGGGAAAAAGAGCAACCTATGAGAAGGTGATCTGTGCATTCATAGGCCTTTCCACATATTACACATGGGAATAATGAGGTTAGGAAAACCTATCCAACCTCATACTAGTGAGAATCACATCTTTTAGAGCAAACCAAGCAAATGCACTAGCTTTGGGGAGAACATCGTGTAGACACCAATTTTGGTATCCTAGGTTCTCTTGCACTTCTAGGGTTTTCCACCTAAAAGGAGAGAGATGGACTAAAATGTGTAATGTCCCCACTCAAAACTAATGTAAGAATGAATGAAATAGCCTATATGCAATGTCTAAATGCAATAAACTAATAAAATAAATGAATTATTAATGCAAAACCTAAGAAATACAAGTTGTTTGAAAACACATTGTGATATGCAAAATGATAGATTATATGCAATAAAGAACAAGATAAAGGTGATGAATAGAAACTATGCACTTGGAAATTGATGAAGGATAGAGTGAAGATTGTAAATGTCTCTGAAATTCTATAAATTTTGATTTTCTAACCAACTAGGACACTTACGCCAAGCTGGGTGACTTTGTCCCAGATTAGGGAAACTGCTTATGAGCCTATTTTTTCCAAATGGGTATTTAGATCTACAAAAATTTCTGACAGACAAGTGTAGTGGGACTAAGTCGCCGCTGTTGGCAACTTAGTCCACTTTGGATTTTCTGAAGATCTGAAAGTGGAAACAGAAGCCCTTAGTTTGCACTTTGTTTTCTAATGGAAACTCAGATCCGAATATATGAAAATACCTGCAAAACTTAATATAATTTGGTTTATAATGGGGGGTTTTCCTTGGTCAAACCCCTAGTTGGTAATTAAACCTTGAAAGAGATGATAAAATCTGCATAAAATCCTAGCCCTAAATGTGTCTAAGACTAGGAAGTCTGAAAATAAGATGCAACCCTATTCTAACATGCAAGAATAAGAAGCATAAATGAAACTAGAAAGATGCAAGACTCATTCCAAGAGACCCTAAATCACTTTAGAAATGAATATTAATCACATGCAAACCTTCCTTAGGCTGAAAGTAGGGAGAAAATGGAAGATGGAATCACTTTGAAAACAAGTCCTTAGGCTTGATTTGATGGCTAGTTGCATCTCCTCAACCTAGATTTCTCCATGATTCTCCATAGGAATCCATGGTCAAATCTTTGCAATGTGAGATCTTGGACAAAAAGTGAGCTTGAGGACCTACAAAAACCCTAACTTTCTTCCCTAAAGCTTCAACTTTGCTATAGATAGACTAATAAATCTTCTTGTGAAAGATATTCAATACTTAACTCTTGAATTTGTTTGTTGAAAATGACTTAATGTTATGAAAAATGACCTAAAAACATATATTTATAGGCATCAATACCTAATTATTCATTATTTTAACTTCATAGGCCGACATCCATCGGGAATTTGAATTAAGTCGGTTGTTTTCCCGCTAAAAAGTGAAAAATCCCTCAAAAGGGACTAAGTCACCACCCTAGGCAACCTAGTCCCACCAGGGGTTTTTGAGGTGGGTTTTCTAGAATTTGAGTGATTTGAATGTTGTTTGTCGGGATTTGTATGATTTGTGAGTGGAATAGGCCTTAAAGTCCAAAATAATGAGTATTAGGGGCCTATAAATGTTGCTTTTAAGGGGCGATTGATGCAAAGGTGACTAAAATAGGACCAAATTAAGTGCAAAATTGTCTCTTTCTTCAAGAGTATACAATTTTTGGCGACACACATTGGAACCCCATAAAAGCCTAAAGTGCCATGGGGAGGAAGTAGATGAATCCATTAAAGAGTTATAACCATCTTTCACATTATAGCAACTAGATTTGGCTTTAGTCCAAATTATTGCATCATGTTTGTCCGATAAGAAGAATTTTCTTCCTTTAGTTCAGATAAAAGAGAATCTTATAATATAGCTAACCTTTTAATGATAATTAATTATTACAATAATAATCTTTTAATACTGGTATAATATAGTTAATCTTATTATTATATTATATTATAATAATTTTAATATTGGTTCCCCACTATCCTGCTTGATTAAAATATTCATAGAAATGACAATGTACGATAGCTAGATAGTGAACATCTTAGGTATATATTATATTATAAGATTAACTATATTACACCTACATAGATTAATATTTTAATAATAAATATTATTAATAGTTAATCTTATAATATAGTTAACCTTTTAATAATAATTAATTATTATAATAATAATATAGGTATATATTATTAATAAATATTATCAATAGTTAATCTTATAATATAGTTAACCTTTTAATTAATTAATTATTAAGTGTTTGGTGTCTGCTTCATAGTATTTTGGGGTATGCAATTCTTGCACATTCTTAGTGTTATCTTTTTTTTGAGTATTTCTCACTATATCAACATTGGGGAATATTCGTCCTTTTGGGTGTGGACATCATAAATTTGGGTGGTGTTTGGGTGCAGACTATTTAATTTATTTTCCAGATGGAGTACATATCGAAGAACTATTCAATTCCACTCTAATCTTGTGATTGGGAGAGGTCATTTTTTGAAGAAACCCTTGCTAATGAAGGAGATATGGAAGAATAGGCATGTTTTTTTTAGTCTTTAACTAAATTTTGAAATGTATATGAAAATATAAGAAAATTGATATTTTTGAATAGTAGTTATAAGGGGAAATTAGTGCCATTTCAATTCTATTTTTCATGGTTCAAATTGGCACAATTTTGTATCTATCTCAGCCAGTACTATAATTTATGGCATTATATGTAAATACTTAGTACTTATAATATAATATCGGTCTTGGTATTGTGTCAAAAAAATATTTTAATATAGGTATAATATAGTTAATCTTATTATTATATTATGTTATAATAATTAATATTGGTTCCTTGCCATCCCGCTTGATTAAAATATTCATACAAATGGCAATGCTAGCAGGATAGTGAACATCCTAGGTATAATATGGAAGAATAGGCATGTTTTTTTAGTCTTTAACTAAATTTTGCAATGTATATGAAAATATAAGAAAATTGATATTTTTGAATGGTAGTTATACGGGGAAATCAGTGCCATTTCAATTCTATTTTTCATGGTTCAAATTGGCACAATTTTGTATCTATCTTAGCCAGTACTATAATTTCTGGCATTATATGTAAATAATTATTACTTATAATATAATATTGTTTGTCAAAAAAATAAATCTTTTAATATAGGTATAATATAGTTAATCTTGTAATACAAGTATAATATATAGTTAATCTTATTATTGTATTATATTATAATAATTAATATTGGTTCCTGCCATCTCACTTGATTAAAATATTGACAAAAAATGGATAGTGAACATCCTAGGTATATATTATATTATAAAATTAACTATATTATACTTGTATAGGTTAATAATAAATATTATTAATAGTTAATCTTATATTATCTCGTTTGATTAAAATATTAACAAAAATGGTAGTGTAGAATGGAGGATAGTGTCCTATGTATTTATATTATTATTTATACATGGGACACTATAATATTTATATTATTATTATTGTTACCAAAAATTTCTTGGCTCAATTGGTGAAGCCGGCTGAATGTTATTTATCATAAAGTGGAATTGCAGTTTCATGTTCAAATGTTGTTTCGCATTATTGTCACTTTTCATTGAACAACGCTGCATTTTAAGTAAAGTTATGGAGTTGCAGAATGCCATTCAGATGTTGCAGATTTTGAAGAAAGACAGAATTGAGTACATGTGCAAAATAGCATTTCAGATGCTTTTATTCATTTCAAAAAGAACTCATATTTTTACAAGGCTTCATTTGATTTCACAATTAGAATAGTATTACAACATTGCATGAGATGCATTTTTCTTTTCAACTGAAAAGAAAAAATGAAATCAAGGATCCACACAAGCCGTGGATATAACTATAACTGTTCCAATACATTTCTAACAACACAATGCACTACTGAAGATGCAAAGGGAAAACATATAAGCAACAGCATAGTCATCATTGCCTGGTTATCAACGCTTGATGTTGAATGGTGCACCTCATCGTCTCGAGCTTCGTCGACCTATAAGACGAAAAGAAGGGTGTCAGTGGTTCCGACTATGACATAACTCATATGATGCACCTACAATAGTACAATATACTATTAGCAATGCATTGAAACAATCAAATTCATTCAAGTGCAGTATGAAGAAGTGAGCTGAAGGAGAAGTATCAACATCATAATCAACATGTTCCATTTTTTATGCTAACACTGTTTGTTTCCTTGTGCAGGTATAGGTAAAGTCATGAAGCTGAACATTATTCGAAGACCAAGCATGTGGAGTAAAACGGGCTCCCACAAGGGTAGAGCCCGACATGCTGCCCTATGCATTAAATGGGCTGATTTTGAAAGATATTTCATCATATACATCAAACAAAATGAAATACAACTGAAAGAGTAAAACAGAGTTATCCATCAAGTAACGAAACCAACTGTGCATTCATAACGATCAACATTTCTTTCTGAAGGCTACAGGTGAATAGTGAGTTTAGTTCACTTAAGAAATTTAACAGAGTGCATTTGCATCAGAAATTGCTGAATTACTTCATTTTCTATGTTGATTATAATCATATGTCATGTGAGTTTCAATTCATTATTTCTCTTTTGGATAGTGAACAGGCATACATATGCCTTAATGATTTGTTCTATTTTTCATCATCAAAGAGAACAGTTTCTGAGAGCAGTTTGTGCTGTGAAATATAAAAATGCATGAAGAGTACCATGTTGCTCACGAAATCAAATATAGACAGTGCACCTGAGTGTTAGAAAAATTTCTAGTTCTGAGTTGACTAGTGAAGAAATACTGCATTATCAATGGTAATAATAAAGTGACCTTTTCAGAAAAATAACAGAGGAGCAAGTATTTTATTTCCAGAATGATTCTGAGTTACCAGTTATACATTTGAACTGGTGTTTAAAAGTGGTTCATACTGATGCAATGTTGCAGTCCAAGAACAAAAGGTAAAGCCTCTATAGAATTCAAATAAAGGAAATGAAAGTTGTTGTGTTAAAGTTTAAGTACTGGTTATTAAGAGCTACAAGAAAGACAGTGAACTCATTTTGATTGTGATGGCGCCTCAAACGAGATCGTGTATCGATGATTAGTCAAGGACATCAATCAAATGTGATGTTCTTTCATTTTGTTTTTTGTGAGTTAAAGGTGTCAAGTAAGATGTCACTTGTAATTGGTCAAGCCATGAATTAAATATAACAAATATGCAGGGTGTTGATCATTTCCAGATTACTTAGTCAGGGTCTTGACAGAACAGTGAGGTAAGGTTTCTGTCATATCTACAAGATGAGCACAAAATGTTGTTGGGGATCATAATGGAATGCTCAAATTCGAGCTTAATACACATATGAAGTTTTGAATTCAAAATAGATCTTTTAGATTCTTAATACTTGAGAGCATTTTCTTAACGTGTATTAGATGTTCTTTGAAGGATAGTCTACAGCTCTCGTGTCAATGACAGCTTTGTGAATCGAAGTTTAGATTTTTATACAACTATCAAAAATCAACTACGGTCACCACATGAAATCTAAAGAAAATGGCAAGGATATTCAACAAATGCGGGTTCCCAGATTATAGTCGAAATGCAGTAAGAGTAAAATACAGTTTCTTTTAACTTTCTGTGATACCCACAAACAAAAATGTTGCTAAATTAATATAATGGAGAATTTTTGTTCTGGGTCGAACCCAAAATTTGAAATAATGCTTTCTACAGTGCACATTTGGCACGGCCTGTACATGGCCAAAAAATTTATGAAATAAAGAGATCTTTTAGAGTTTCTACAAAGCAAAGGAAATTACCAGTTTGAATTTCTGGTTAAGTCTAAAGCCGCGACCCTAGCTTCCTCTTTAGCTTTCCAAAGCAGGGATTCAAGTTTCCAAGTGATGGCCGAGCTCTAACTGGTGAATGGAGCATTACAATGATAGTTGTGAGCACAAGAGAACAGTAAATGATGACATTACAATATGTTAGCCATGACTTTGAGGATGAAATGAGCAGATTATAAAATCATTAACTGAAGCTCACCTTTGAACAAAATGCAAAAGTCAGAACACAAGTCGAGCTTCTATGAAGTGGACTGTAGAAGTCGAGCTCAAGCTCGTAATGGCATGAGAAGTCAAAGAAAGCAGTGAAAGTCAGAAACAAACTCACACAGGCCGCACCCTTAGGGCTTTCTGAGGCTCAAAATAATGAAGTAAAAAGTTATTTCGCCTTCAAAAAAGACTTACCCACTGGAGATGCGGTCAATTAAAGATCAGAGGAAGATTTATGTGCACACGGGTTCGAATCCAACATCATCATGGTGGCAGTTTTCTCTCAGACAAAATTTCCTTCTCCTCAAGTCACGGGTGCGAAATGGTGATAATTAGGGTTTGACCCTATTTTGTTCAAATCCCTAATTCGAACATAATGAACTTTCCAGAATTTCATTCGAATGCACATGTCAAATGTCAAATGGTGGCCGAACCCATATTCCTTGTGATTTATTTTAAGCCTAAGTTTAAATCATTGATTATGTTAGGCCGAATTTCTTATGCCTAGGGTTGTGTTTAGGGATTTTAGGGTTTGAGCTAATTATCTTATGCCTTAGAAAAAATGAATTGAGACTTAGGTGTAAGTCATGTTATTGTTTTATGTGAAGACAATGAGATAGCATTTGTGAATACCCTATGACTTAGGGTGAATTTTTTAGGGTTTTATTTTTATTGATTTTGGAGAAATCAATGATGGAGTTAAAAGGGTGATTATGTAATATGTTTTTTCAATTTTTTGAGAAAATCAGAATGATATCTTGGAGAAATAAGCAGTTTTATTTTTGCAAAAGATTTCCAATCTTTGAGTTGCAAAAATAGACAAAATTGAAAAAATCTGCATCTTGTAAAGCAAAAGCATAAAAGCGATATTTTATAAACTACTTTATGTTTTCTTGCTATTTTTATCAAATCTTTGATTGAGTTTTCCTCTTGGTCGGATTCCAGACTTATCTTGGAGAGATAAGGTGTTTTTTGAACTTTTAAAGTAGGATTTGCCTATTTTTAGAGGCTTGACAGTGTAATCATAAAAGCTTGGTGCTTTTTTCTGCTATAAAGCAGTTTTTGAGTTTGTTTGAGGCCTTTTTTCCTTGAGCTTTTTTTGAGCTCGAATTAGGGTTTCCTTGGGAGTTCTTTTGATAGATTTAGTCTTTCAACTCTCCATTCTCAGCAGCTTAGATCAGTTTCTTTCCCTTACTCATTTGGGGGAGCTTGTAAACCTTTTGATACTCAGTTTGAACAGATTGACACTCTTCCAGTTTTAATAGAGCAGCAAATTTCTCCTTATTTTCTGTCTCAAGTTTTGTAATAGCAATCTGATGTACTTGTGTTTTCAAATTGAAATCCTTTTATGTCTTGCTATTATAGGTGGTGTTTCAGAATTACATGTTTCAAGTTGCATGTTGTATTTGTTTTTTCCAGATCTTCATGCGAATGACTGATGGGATGTGTGCCAATGAGATTGTGAGGATTACTGCAATAGAGAAGTTGTTATGATAGTTCAGGTCTGAATTCTTATAAGTTTGGTGAATCATCTTTTAGAAATAGGTTTTTATGTTAAGTTATTCTTCATCCCTTTCCTCAAAAGCTGTTTTAGAATAGAATTCATCATTCAGAGAACCAGCTCACTCTGGAGATTCCTCTTTTGCGTAAGATCACCCACATCTAAAAGAGGTTTCCATGTTTCAGTAGTTTGCTGAATATTGCATTCAGCAGGG